>JAIUZE010021434.1:0-38399 GCA_022085475.1 Heliosperma pusillum | reverse complement strand
TATATATATATATATATATATATATATATGCATGATTTATCTAGTGTACACCAATAAAACGACCAACTAAAACAAGATACTCACTTTCTTTTCTTATACAAGTATACGACATTCTAACAATTCGAGAAATTCACTTAAACTTTAATAGCTCTCAAAATCTGATTAACTGTATAAAATGTATACACCTTTAAAAAAAAACTTTTTTTTGTAAGGAATTTGATAATATAGTTTCAACTATTTGGAATTTGATAATATAGTTTCAACTATTTTTGAGTTTTTGTAAGGAATAAAATAAATTATAGTAAAGACTCACCTTGAAAATAGAAATGATGTCCTGTATAAAAAAACAAGTCTTACTTACGACGGGGTGATCCGTCGTAAATTTAAAACGGGTCGCTTCATTACAAATGAGAATTTGTGATTAAAAAAAAGGGAAGGAGCTATAAAGCATTTGTGTATTTGTACAATTGTGCACTAGACATAACAAAATGGTTATTTGACCATTTCCAAGTTAACCTAAAGAACATTTCAGATTTTCAGCTTATATAAGAAGTTGCCGAGTTGGGTTTATAGTCCTTCCAAACAGTTGTATTTAAACACCAAGCAAGAAAGCTTTTAAAACGAAATTGTTAGTGAATGTTAGTGAATGTCGTGATTAACTTCATGCGGTTTATTTGGAGGGCGTGAATCGTCTTGAGGAGAGCTGATGATTCCGCGACTCACCCAACAAAATTCCAGGTGATCTCGTTCTTTCTTAATAATTTGGTGTCGTTAAAAAGGTATGATCCTATAATTTATTTTTACTATATTATTTTTATTTTTCTTTGAGTAATTTTTCCAACAGTGATGCTCAAGGTACTCCGGTCATGTTTCCCTGGGGACCCGGGACGTATATGCCTATTGCGGGAAATGGTTACTTCACTGGCGGTAATGTTAACGGGTCTGGAACACAAATTGTTGAAGATGTCAATATTGGCAATCATGTTCGCAAATAAAACTCAAGCATACGTTGCCGAAAACACATGGATTTATTTTGTACTCTGTTTGGTGGTAATAATTTCGTTGTATTGATGTTCTGAAGCATTTATTTCATTGCAAACGTGTTGATTATTTTGCGTTATGTAATGTTTGTTTGTGGTGTAGAAAGAACTATCAACTCATTTCAGTCTATTTAATCATACTATTACCCGATGAATTGAGCTTGATAATTGTAATTTTTTGTCTTACGCGGAAGTTAACAATTTAATAGGATTCAGCACGAAGCAGTAGAACTTGGCACGAATAACAAGAAAAACAACACGCCTTAATTTGAAAATTAAGATCGTATTACGAATCATTATCAGACTTATTAAGAACACAAATATCATTATATTCGTTACGACTACTTTAAGCCTTAGAATCTCGTAATCCATTGACAATTTAACATGAAGCATATTTTCAGTTGATGGCTGTTGCAAGTTGTAACAGAATACATTCAAAGGTTGAAACGGACTGTTATGGATGAGAGAATAAATATCACCAAATCGCCCCAAAATATATAAGACTGCGCACACTATCATTCAAATGCTCTCTTCAATTGTCGATTGAAAATACGTTAATTTCACTGACATGTAATTTGATCATCAAAGAGAAATAACAAATATGATTAATTAAAGTAACAGGTAAAAAAAAAAACTAAAACTAGAACTAAATGAAAAGAAATGCGTCTGCCGGGAGTCGAACCCGGGTCTATTGCTTGGAAGGCAATTATCCTAACCGTTGGACTACAGACGCTACCTGGCAACTAAATTAAGACAAATGTTATATTTTTATTTTACATCATCTACAAGTGAATTCTTGAGCACAGTACCAAGAAGAGTTATACAAAGATTTAGAGAAAATCTTATTGTAATCAGTTAACTTCTCATTCGTTATAAGTAAAAGTAGAGTTGTACTTGAATACTCCCTCCGTTTCATTTGATTTTTTACGTTTGCTTCTTAAGACAAATTTTTGGTTCATCAACCATGGTTCAACAGCGTAGCGCGTGTAGGTAACAGCAGCGTAGTGCGTGTAGTTTTCTGCTTCCTTACAAAAATCTGACATTACCGGTTTGGTAATTGATTATTGCAGTAGAAGAATTGCAGGAATTGATTTTTACTAGTAGCAATAGAACTAGTATACAGTTGAATTCAGCTAGGGACTGTTTACAAATCCCATGCTCCTTCTATTCACTTCATTTCTTCCATCTCTATTTATACCCTTAACATTGAGGCCCCTTAACTCGAGTTTTTTCTTTAACTGGGGATGAAAACAGAACAAATTAACAAAATGGGCTTAGTTTTAAACTTATTACCCAAAATGGGTCCACGTCATCACCGAAGCTAGGCTCGGATTTAAGTCGCTCCCTGGCTCAGCGACCAAGTTTTGGGTGACAAGTAAATAGAGGTTATATAAGGCTATGTGCTTTTGAATCAAGTCGCTTAGGGGGTGAGGGACTTGGGGCAAGGCTAGGAATCGAACCCGCGATACTTCATTACAAGAGAGCCACTCTAACCACCAAACCAAGCATATATGTATGTACTATATCATCGCTTAAATTAATTTAACTTAACTACTCACGTGGCACGGATTTGCATTTATTATAACATTTACCTGTGTGTTTTATTAGTAAATATTAGTTGGGCGTAGTGGTTAGTGCCTAATGGAATTAGAGATGTAATCGTGTGTTCTATTCCTAAGGTACATTTTCTTTTCTTTTTTTTCCACAAAAAATGTATAGTCGCTGTGTGCCCAAGCGACTGTCAAATTATTTTTTTATTGTTTACTAACCAATAAAGTCGCTAAGGGGGAGAGCGACTTATTTCGTGGCACAGTTTCGTACATACATATCCTACGTGGACCCATTTTGGGTAATTTCTTTCAAAGTCGCCCTAATTCATTAAATTCTTTGTATATGAAGCCTATTTTTGAAAAAAAAAAACTCCCTTAATTCTCTATCAATTATTCAGTAAGACTAGAAAGGCTCAAAGCTTCAAAATCGGCACCTTATCAAGGCCTTTAAGCTCTTGATAGCCACCGAATTTGTGCCTTTGCTGTTGTAAGTCCTTTTCATGTTAAACTCACGAAAGGAGAGTATTTTATTCAAGTCGTAATACCTTTACTGTTGATTTCATTATGAATCATAAGAGTTTATATAGTACATCTTGCCATCTTGGTAAGTTTTCGACCATAACATAAATGCTAGTACAATATACCGACTCTATTCAATGCAATGCATATTTTTTAGTATATATAGTCCTCGGCCTCTCTGTGATGGTTTGTGTGTAGCAACTAGACTCAAGTGAAAGTGTGAAACTCAGAGTATAAGATAACTTTAAAAATGAAAAAACAAAATTCCGTTGCCGGGACTTGAACCCGGGTCTCTCGGGTGAGAGCCGAGTATCCTAACCAACTAGACTACAACGGATTTTTGTTTAGCAACTGCCACGAAACAATTTATTCCTTCTCAAATATTCATTGTGATTAAATTGCCTGAACTAACGCCCGCAATTATTGTGGTGATTTTGACTGTTGTTGCATGCAGATTATCTTGCAGTAATTACTATTTGAGTATTAAACTATTAACTATTGATATTATTATAAATAGATCTAGACTAGCAACCCCTACGTGATTATTAAATCTTATTAGTCCTAAAAATGGCTAAATATTCATGGTTTTTATCTGCATTCCTCCTTTTCCTTACTCTTTCCATGCTTTCTTTTCACACCTCTATGGTATGTTTACTCTTAAACTAATGTACTATATCAATTCATTTGATTATTACTCTATTCGTTGCCTTTTATCAATTTATTTATGAATTTCACATTTGTCACATATTTAATCTAAAATTGGGTTTTTCTACATGGTACCCCTGTATTTTTCCGAATTCTACATGGTACCCCTCGTTTTTTCAAAATCTACATGATACCCCTAAAGTTAATGAAAACCTCTCAAAATACCCATGATGAACTAATCTGTCTGTTTTAAACGTTTATCTTATGCACTTTTCCTTGATCTTTTAACAATAATTTTTCATGACGTTATTATAAATATCCTTTAGACAATCATATACATATTTTCTTTGTAAAAATTAACTGTTTTAAAAATCGATTTTTAGTAGTTTACTAAGTATAGGGGTAGTAGTTTACTAAGTATAGGGGTACCAGTGATCATTTTAGAAACAAAGGGATACCACGTAGAATTCGAAAAAACACAGGGGTATCAGGTAGAAAAACCCATCTAAATTTTCATAAAATATTAGGAATATAAAATTTAATGATCTTTAATTTCTTGTATTAGATATTATAACAATGTCACTGTGTATGTCCTTATACAAACAACATCGTCGAACCATAATGTGACTTAAGCACATTTAGGCCTCGTTTGGTTACGTCAAACAAATCGTAGGAAAATAGAAATCTCATGATATTTGTTTATCCCAAATCATGGGATTTTCATTTTCCCATGAATTGTCAACTCCTCTATAAGACCAATCCCCAAGCAGTGGTCGCGCTAACTAGGTCGCGACCCAGTTTTAATCTTAATCTCACTTTAATTATCTTGACCTACTTTTACCCTCCCAAGCAGAAGGTCACGACCTAGGTCATCAACCCAATCATTTTCCACTTCACATCATTCTCAATCATTTCCCACATTCTCTACCCCACTTTTCTCTCTCTTACTTTTCTAATTATTTTTCCTAACATTTTATAAATCAATTTTTTTCTATTATTGTAAATATCTTAATTGAATAAAAAATACCCCAATATTTTACGGCTATGTTAATCTTATGAGTTACTTTACGGGAAAAAAATATTAAATAACAATTTTATTATTTCGAAAAATTATTAGACGATTTCATTAACAATTAAAAAAAAATTGGAAAAACATAATTTCACATATAAAATAACGCATACATAATTAAAAAAATTAAAATTTAAAACATTGAATACTACGAAATGCATTAAAAGCCCCTTTTAGTTACGAAAGTTTTGCCAAATATGCTCAATAAGATCGTTTTTAATGCGTTATGAGTTGCACAATCACGAATTTCGCCATGAATTTGTACGAACCGTTAATATAATTAATCCAACGGCTATATTCGATCCAACGACTATATTATAGTTAATCCAACGGGTATATTTGAACAACGAAAAATTAAATAAACGATTTGCAAAAAAAAAATGGGCCAAAAATTTATATACCAATTTAAATTAACTTTCTCAAATTTTAAATAAACAATTTAACAAAATATGCCCCTTTTTTTTTGTTCTTCAATATTCAACCAATAGAAATGGTACACACAAGTGGTCACAAATGAGGTCAATTTGTTTCAAGCAAGGTCACAAATTGACCATATATGAGTTTGGTCACAAATTAACAAAATAAGGTCACAAGATTATCTTTCTTAATGATGTAATTACCATGACCAAACAAGATCATGACCTACTTATTGACCTTGCTTGGGGATAGTCTAATGGAGGAGTTTAATTACCTAGCCCCTAGGTAGTTTGAAATGTAAGAATTATTATTTAATTCTCTATTATGTAGACCTAATTACTAATATCAGTCACCTTAATTAAATAACGGTTAAATATATTGTTTCGGGTTTTTAATAGGAGTCCTAGTTTAAGTGGATTACGGTTAATGTTTACAGGTCATTAACATATCAGGCCCACTTATCTTATTAAGCCCCTCATGCCACCTCTCTATATAAGCACACATGTTTGTGCTTTAACCTAATTCATTCATATTAGAAACACACATAAAGAAAGTGAATTAGAGAATAAGGAAGGCAGGAGAAGGCAAAGCAATAAGGGTTTATTCTTTATCTTTCTCAAGTGATTTTGTTATCAGATCTGATGTCTGCACCACGTAAGTATCTCTCAGTAATTATCGTTATAATCAAGATCCTATAATTTATGTTTACATGTGGTATCAGAGCATGGTTGTGATTATAGTTGTAATTCTGATTAATGTTCTAATTATGTTTTTATGAATGAATTTAATGCTTTAATCATGATGTTGTAATACTCATTCATAATTGATTGTATACCCTTATGATAGATAACGTATCCTTGTATCATGATCGTTTCCGCTGCCCTAATCGAATTATTTCGTTTTATATGATTTATGATGATTATTATATGATTTATGATGATGATATGCGCTGCCCTAATTCGATTTGTATGGTTTATTATGATTATTGTTGCTTATGAATGTCGTATGATCTATACCATACTCGATCGAGCTAATGCTTCACTCGATCGAGATGGTTTATTAATAATGTTGCTCGATCGAGCTAATGTTTTACTCGATCGAGCCTTATGCTTTTGATTCTGCTCGATCGAGCTAATGTTTTACTCGATCGAGCCTTATGTTTTTTATTCTGCTCGATCGAGCTATTGTTTACTCGATCGAGCCCTTATGCTCTTGATCCTGCTCGATCGAGCTATTGTTTACTCGATCGAGTAAACATGTTCTTCTTTGCCCTCGATCGAGCTAGTGTTGTACTCGATCGAGGGGTCTTGTTTTGCTTTGTTCTCGATCAAGCTAAAGTTTTTCTCGATCGAGATGCTTTTGTTTATTTTCTACTTGATCGAGCTGTTGTCTTACTCGGTCGAGGTCTGGTTCGATGTTTAAGGTTTGTTTTCATTGTATGCTCGTATAATATTATGTTATTATGCTTAAAGGAGACCTTCGCATTATGACGAGTTGAAATTCACCACAGTGATTTCATCTCGTACGCGATCAGATCTCATAATGTAATTGGGCATTCACATTATGTTGATGTTCACCACAGTGGACTCAAATTATGCAGTGAATATCCGACTAAGCATACATTCTTATTGAAGATTAATTATATCTTATGTATCGATTAAAGGAGACCTTCGCATTATGACAAGTTGAAATTCACCACAGTGATTTCATCTCGTACGCGATCAGATCTCATAATGTAATTGGGCATTCACATTATGTTGATGTTCACCACAGTGGACTCAAATTATGCAGTGAATATCCGACTAAGCATACATCCTTATTGAAGACTAATTATATATTATGTATCGATTAAAGGAGACCTTCGCATTATGACGAGTTGAAATTCACCACAGTGATTTCATCTCGTACGCGATCAGATCTCATAACGTAATTAAATTGGGCATTCACATTATGTTGATGTTCAGCACAGTGGACTCAAATTATGCAGTGAATATCCGACTAAGCATCTAAATGAGGTGAAATAACTTGTATTAAGGTTTTACCCACAGGTAACCTGACTTTAAAGTGAAACACTCATTAAAGAGAGTATACTTGATTAAGTAATTAAGCATGCGTAGGTTGTCCACAGATACTGCACTTGCTTAATGAATGTTTATGAGTTACTCATTTAAGTCTCAAGTCTTAGTCATAATTGCTATTGTGTGATAAACACAAAGCCTAATGTTCTGAGCATTGTTCATAATGCAGTACCGTTGCAAAGCTCTCTCAATAACTTGACAGTCTTTGCTTAAAGTTCTTACGACTTACCACTGCACCAAACATTAAGTCCTCCATTTCGGAGACAGGCTGTACTGCAGCCATTAAGTACATGGAAATCATTAAGGAACGCTTTCAGACTACCGATAAAACGGTGGCTGGAAGGCTTATTTCTGAACTTACCACTGCTAAGTATAATGAGAATGTCACCACCATGCAGCACCATGTGTTGCACATGACGAATCTGGCAACTAAGTTGGGAAAACTGGGCATGAAAGTTGAGGATCCGTTCCTTGCCCAGTTTATAATCAACTCTCTGCCAGATAAGTTTGATACTTTTCACCTTCATTACAACACCGTTAAAGAATTTGGAGTGTTAATGAATTGACCAATAAACTGGTTCAGGAAGCAGCAAGAATCAAACAGAAAGATGAGGCTGATGCCTTAAGTAAGAATGGTGGTTTGCCCCAGGCACTTCATGTGCATCATGTAAGCGGGAAATCCAAAGGTAAATTTAGAAACAGAAAGGGCATTAAGTCAAGCCCTTCTGATAAACCGTTTGCATTTGGCATGAAAAAGGAAATTAAGAAGCAGGAAAGTTGCTCTTTCTGTAGGAAACTGGGCACTTTCAGCAAGACTGCATAAAGCATAAGAATTGATTCGAAAAGAAGGGTAAGCATTGGCTTTAGTATGTTTCGAATCAAATTATGATGAAATTCCTTCTAATACATGATGGCTAGATACAGGCTCTAATGAAAGTTCCTCCTTCTTGTGGCATAAACGTTTGGCCCATATTTCAAGAGAAATAATGAACATATTAGTTAAAAACAATATGTTACCTTCTCTTGATTTTACGGATTTTGGGACGTGTGTGGAATGCATTAAGGGTAAGCAACCCAAACACACCAAGAAAGGGTCCACAAGAAGCACTGCTAGAAATTATAAATACAGACATTTGTGGTCCATTTGATGTTCCCTCCATGAGCGGAGAGAAATCACCTTTATCGATGATTATTCACGTTATTGTTATCTTTACCTTTTGCATGAAAAATCTCAATCAGTAAACGCTTTAGAGGTTTACATTAAGGAGGTGGAAAGACAATTGGGAAAGAAAGTGAAAATCATAAGGTCAGATAGAGGTGGTAAATATTATGGCAAATATGATGAATCAGGACAACATCCTGGTCCCTTTGCAAACCTCCTTGAAAGTTTGGGTATTGTCCCTCAGTACACAAATCCTGGTTCTCCATGGATGAATGGTGTCACTGAGAGACGTAATCGAACCCTATTAGAGGCTGTGAGGACAATGATGAGTAATACCAATTTACCCTTGATTTTGTGGATGCATGCCCTTATGACTGCCGTGTATGTTGGAAACCGGGTCCCCAGTAAGGCAGTTTCAAAGACACCATTTGAACTGTGGAAAGGGTGGAAACCGAGTCTTCAACATTTGCATGTATGGGGATACCCAGAAGAGGCACGCATTTATAATCCACATGAAAGAAAACTCGATCAAAGAAACCATTAGTGGGTTCTTTATCGGCTATCCAGAAAAGTCTAAAGGGTATAGGTTTTATTGTCCTACACACAAAACAAGAATTGTAAAACCGGAAATGCCAAATTCCTTTAGAATGGCGAAGTTAGTAGGAGTGATCAGGTAAGGGATGTCATAGTCAATGAAGTTAGGGTGGCAATTCCAGCTTCTTTGCCCCCAATTTCAATTGATGAAGTTCCACATAATGATAATGTTGACCCAGTCAATATTGTGGAACCTAACGTTGATGACCCTCCACTCTCGAATGATAACATTGCCAATGAAGTTGTTGATACAGCCAATGAAATAGTATTAAGAAGGTCCACAAGACCTAGAAAGCCAACTACTTCAGATGACTATGTATATCTACAACAATGTGAATTTGACATTAGTATTGATAATGATCCGGTTACGTTTTCACAAGCTATGAATTGTGATGATTCCGATGAATGGATTAATGCCATGAAAGATGAGATGGAGTCTATGGCTAAGAATGAGGTCTGGGAGTTGGTCAATTTACCAGTAGGTCATAAGGCTGTCGGCTGCAAGTGGGTCTTTAAGACCAAGCGCGACTCCTTGGGTAATATTGACCGACATAAAGGCAGACTGGTAGCTAAAGGCTTTAATCAGAAAGAAGGCATTGATTATAATAAAACCTTCTCTCTAGTTTCTAAGAAGGATTCCTTACGGATCATTTTAGCTTTTGTAGCTCATTTTGACTTAGAGCTACATCAAATGGATGTGAAAACGACATTCTTGAATGGGAGTTTGGAAGAAGAAGTCTACATGGCTCAGCCTGAAGGCTTCATTATTGATGGCAAAGAGGACAAAGTATGTATATTGAATAAGTCCATTTATGGACTTAAGCAAGCTTTTCGACAATGGTATATTAAGTTCCATAATACCATTACCTCCTTTGGGTTTCAAGAAAACACTGTTGATCAGTGTATATACCTGAAGATCAGTGGGAGTAAGTTTGCATTTTTGGTCTTATATGTCGATGACATACTTATTGCAAGCAGTGATTTGGGACTATTACGTCAAACTAAAGATTTCCTATCAAGCAACTTTGAGATCAAAGATATGGGAGAGGCGTTGATAACACATTATTTTACGTATTTTAACCCATGTCTTATCCCTTATTTGATCGAATTATTAACTCGAGTTAGCATTATTTACTTATTTTCGTGTTAAATACTTCATTAGACAATTAATTGTTAATAATTAGTATTTTGTGTATTTTGTCGGGAATCGATACTGCTCTTGTCTTTTTGTCATGTAGGTAACGAAAGGAGCGGGTTAATTGAATGATAAAATTGGGACTAAACGAGTTGAGACAGTAAGAAATTGATATGGTCATACAAGGGAAAGTCAATATTGGTCTTTATATTTCACCAAAATCTCAATTTCCTTCTGCTGCTTCTTCGTGGAATCCAATACCAAATTCAATATACAAAACCAATTGCCATCTTCAGTCATTTATATTATTCATCATTCACCATCAAATTCACCCATCTTTGTTTAAAACCCGACATCGAAGCTCACCCTCCATGGCTGCCCGTACCTCATGGCGACCAAGCAACCGCATGGTGCCGTCTCGATGTCGTAACGTCCTATCCTAGCTTCCCCTTTGAGACCCGCCTCGATTACAAGCTATTGGAATCAAATACAAGCAACAATGCGGAACTCTTTGGACCGTGCAAAGCACCGTGCAGAACTTCAACTGGCCGTGCGAAATGGAGGCAGGAAGGTAGGAACCGTGCGACTTAGACCGTGCGGAACAAAGTGGACCGTGCTATCTCTAGTGAATGGCTGAAGATTGATTTTTGGTCATTAATTTGACCATTGTCTTTGGTCACGTGAAGTGGGCTGAAAAGCCTTTGTCCTTTTTATTATTTTTATTGTTTTTTCTTTATTTTGTCTTATCTCTTAACAAGACCTCATATTTACATTATCACCCTTATTTTATCTCTCCCATATATAAATAGAACAAACCCCAAAAATATAGGGGAACCACCATTTTTCATATTTTGTTTTAGTATTAGGGTGGTTTCTCTCTCAAAAACTCTCCATTAATTTAGTTTAGGAGTAGATTAATTCACTCCAAGATTCAATCTTTTGGTCTTGGAAGACTAACTCTACCATATTTATATCATTCTAATTCAAAGTTTGGTATTTAATTTCTTATCTCTCTTTCTTATTGTTGTTTTCATTTATTGTTGTTTGTTCTTTAGTCTAGTAATTGATTAGTCTAAAGTTTGAATCTTTATTACCTTATTATGTTTAGTCACATGTTTAGAGTAACTATTAGTATGTTTAGAGATAATTGGTTCATGATTAGTGAGTAGTTTTCTCGCTAGGGTTCGATTAATCCGTAACATGCCAAGTTTATTTGATTGAATCCCATACTTAATGAGTTGTTGGGTAGTTAGTTGGGTTAATTAAAGGATTTGACTTTTTATGTTTTATTTGGGATTGTTGTTGACTCTTTACCCTTGACCATCAACGGGAGTTGATTAGGTTGGGAGCCGACTCACCTCACTTAGACTAGTTGTCGACTTAGGTTGAACCCGGGAGGGAGAACCTAAGGAGGGTGCCTTTAATTGTCGGTTTGAACTTTACCTTTGGGAAAAGGATTGGGATGACCGGGAAGATAACGTGTTTGTTTTGACCTTAGACTTTGTCGGGGTACATGAGAATGGGCCCATTTGAGTGGACCTTGGCCTAGAATAGGGGATTCCGACTCACGAACCCGGGAGGGAGGTGGTCGGGATAGCTACCGTCCTAACGCGAACCCGGGAGGGAGGTGTTAGGCGACCTAGAGGCGTTTTCCCCTAAACAACGCCCTAATGACTTGTTGACGGGATTCATGGGAATAAATAAGGCATGTTAGTGGAGAAAATCGGACCCTAGACCTTTCTTTACTATTTAATCCACTTTTTGTATTACTTGTTTAGTTATTCTAGTAGACTTAACTAGTTATTACTTTAGTTACTTAGTTTAATATTAACTATCTCCATGATTTGCGTAGCTAGCTTTAATTTGAGACGAACTAATATTCGACCTTGACCTCTCTGTGGATCGACCTCGACTACCGCTACTACATTAGCTTAATTGAGTTTATAAATTTGTTTTGACCGGGGGAAGGCGACAAAAAATCCCCGCGTCAAAAATGGCGCCGTTGCCGGGGAGGTCAACGGATTGATATTAGTGTACTCTTAGATTTGTTAGACTTCGTATTTGTTACTTGTTGCTTGTGATGATGGCTAGTTTTCATTTTCCACAATTTGAGCATGAGCCTTTTTATAGATATTTTGATAGACTTGGTGAATATGTTTCTCAATTTTCTTATTGTTTTGAAACATGGGAACTTTGCCTTGTTGTGTATTATGGCATGAATCAAGAAACTTGGGCCATGGTCGATTCTATATGTTGTGGTCAATTTTGTGAGACAAATTATTTGGAAAATTGGGAAGTTTTTAGAAGGTTGGCTAATGAAACATGTGAATGGGATTTGAATACCCCACCTCCTAAATCCAACCTTGAGATCATGATGAAACAATTCATTGAAACAACAAATCAATACATCAACAATGTTGCTCATACTTCTATGGAATTTGAAAACTTTGAGAAGTCCAATGGTTATGTCTTGAGTGATAATGATGATGATAATTTTGTTGAGTCTTGTGAGTTTGTTCCAAATGTCAATGTGCCTTCTCTTGATAATGAAATTGCCCATGTTGATTCTCCTTCTTTGAAACATGTTGTGCATGAGTTCTCTTCTATTGGAGGAAATGTGTATGTCTTTGATGATGATGATTACAATGGCTTTGACTCTTATATGCGTGGTGATTTCTCTTGTACTAATTTTGAGGCTAATCATGATGGTTTTGTGGAGTCTAGTGTGGTTGTTAATGTATCATCTCTTGATAATGTGATTTTGCCTAATGACACTTTTTCCTTGGAAAATGATGTGAATGAACTTTCTATGCCTTTATTAGAGAATGATAACATGTTTCATGACAATTGCAATCATGTGGAGTCTTGTGTGCTTGTTCATGATCCTAACATGTCTATTATTGATGATGTGATTATTCTTGATGATGATGTCTTCCCTCTTGATGATGTGAGTGTCCTTGATGAATCCTCTTCCTTGAAGCATTATGTGGGTACTTTGTTTCTTCCCTTGTTGGAAATTGACGATTTACTTAGTGATGAAAATACCTCTTGGAGTGAGAATGAGTCGCATATCCCTACTCACCCACTTGACCATGTCATTCCTAGCCTTGATGATTCTAGTACACCTCATGATATAAATGTCATAGTTTCAATTGAAGAGAGTGAATTTGAGGCTTCACCTACTATTGTTATTGACACATTAGTTGGATTTTCCTTAACCAAAACTTATGAAAACCCCACTTTTGAAGAATTGTGTGGTGTGGTGATGATGAGGGAAAATTCACTTTTTGACTACATGGTAGTTGAAGTTAGTAGTGAAAGGGAAGATGTTATGGATGGTGAGAAAGGTACAAAGGAAGATTGTTTTGAGGAGAATGACATTTTCAATGATGCTTGGGAAAGAGAGAGCATACACAACTTTGATGATAGTGTTGAGGTTATATGGGATGATGATATTGTGGATGTTGATTCCATAAGAGAACCCATTTTGGAGAGATTCATTGAGGATTTTTCTATGACTAGCCCTTTAATTGAGGATGACTCTTTCACTCTCATTGATTGTCTTTCTCTTGACCTTCTTGCCCCATGCTACGAGTCCATGATTGAAGAGGATTTGGAATTTTCCTTTAAGGGAATCGAATTGGTTTTGAGCTTGTTACTTGAGGGTTACTTGGTGAAAACGAGTGAGGGTGTAATTGACAAGGATTACATCGATGAGTTGGAAGATTTTGAGCTACCCTTGCCTAGATTCAACCCAAGTGACAAGTTTTGGTGTAAATTTGAGACAATTGTTGGTCATATCCCTTACCACAAACCATTCATTATTCCTCTTATCTCTTGGTGTTGTGGATATTCTTGCTTACTTCATTATGATCACTTCTATGAGGATTGGTCCACTTCTTATGACAAACTAATGAGATCGTTGACTGGGTTTTTAAATAACCAACTTGCTTGTTGTGTTTGTGTGTATATATTTCTTTGCTTGGTTGTGTTTGTGTTGTTTAATGAGTGTAGGTACTACTTTTTTGTGAGCTTCAAGAATCAGCAAGGCATGGGTTGAAGTTGAAGGATCATGGATCACTTCACATAGTGAGTGATTGAAGATCGTTCTTGAAACGGTAAAATTCTTCACCCACCCTCTCTTTTGTTACCTTTCCTTGCTCTTAGACATTGAGGACAATGTCCGATTCAAGTGTGGGGAGGATTTTATTGTTGGTTGGTTGGAGTTGGATTATGTATGGATGTTGGTGGTGTGATACTTGTGAATATGTGTAGTTGAAGTATTTGTAGCATTTGGTGGTGTCTTGTTATAGACATGTTTGTTGTAGGTGTATATATTCATTATCTTTGTGACATGTCTTACATTGTGTTTTCTTTTCTAATTATTTTTGATAATCCATAAAAAATCGAAAAATTTTAAAAATTCAAAAATTGGCTTTATTTGTTTTCCTAACTTAGTTGTTTTTCTAACCTCCATCTTCCGTGAAAAGAATGATTTTTAGGCACTTAGAGTTGCAATTTAATATTATGTATCAATTAATCTCATTCAATAAGCTGATTAAGGGTGCATACTACACTTGTTATCCCCATGTCCACCTCCCGTGATGTGATACCCCTTGTCAACTTTGTTTAAGGTGACTATTTTTGCTAGGCGGCCAACTTTTGTTTCAAGAAAAAAAAAAAGGGCGAAAAACAAACAAAAAGCCAAAAATTTCTACAATACAAAAATCGGAGGAAAAACATCAATTGGGCAATAATGTGGCGTATCTCAAAAACATCGCCTCTCTTATTTCAAATAAAACTCCTTTGTAATGATTCAAAGAAGAAAAAGAAAAAAAAAGGGCATTCGATATGCAAATTCAAAAGCAATGAAAAGGGAAAAGAAAAAAAAGGGGAAAATATCAAAAAGAAAGAAAAAGAAAGAAAAAAAAAAGGGATATCTCAATTATCGTCTACTTATTTTCCCACTACAATAAAATAGCTTTCCTTTGCCGCCTAGTTAGAGTAGGACGATCCTTGCTCTTTTTCGGAGGAGCGAAACATAATCTATCATGTGGGGCTACCGTCATTGGAGTCTTTCACTTCGTCTCCGTCTTGTGCCCCTAACTAGCTTGCAACGAGGTTTGGGGATGTATAATAGGACCTTGCAACCGATTGAGTGCTTGACTATTATTCTTTATACTCTAGTTGGATTTTAGGAATGTAACTTTGATTTGGAGACTCCTTAAAGTGTGTTTGCATTTTGTTTGTGTTGATGTGTTTGTTAGTGTCTCTAGTTTGTAGTCCGTACTTTTATTTATGGGTCCTTATTTAGTCCTAGACTTACTCGGGGACGAGTAAGGGCTAAGTGTGGGGAGATTTGATAACACATTATTTTACGTATTTTAACCCATGTCTTATCCCTTATTTGATCGAATTATTAACTCGAGTTAGCATTATTTACTTATTTTCGTGTTAAATACTTCATTAGACAATTAATTGTTAATAATTAGTATTTTGTGTATTTTGTCGGGAATCGATACTGCTCTTGTCTTTTTGTCATGTAGGTAACGAAAGGAGCGGGTTAATTGAATGATAAAATTGGGACTAAACGAGTTGAGACAGTAAGAAATTGATATGGTCATACAAGGGAAAGTCAATATTGGTCTTTATATTTCACCAAAATCTCAATTTCCTTCTGCTGCTTCTTCGTGGAATCCAATACCAAATTCAATATACAAAACCAATTGCCATCTTCAGTCATTTATATTATTCATCATTCACCATCAAATTCACCCATCTTTGTTTAAAACCCGACATCGAAGCTCACCCTCCATGGCTGCCCGTACCTCATGGCGACCAAGCAACCGCATGGTGCCGTCTCGATGTCGTAACGTCCTATCCTAGCTTCCCCTTTGAGACCCGCCTCGATTACAAGCTATTGGAATCAAATACAAGCAACAATGCGGAACTCTTTGGACCGTGCAAAGCACCGTGCAGAACTTCAACTGGCCGTGCGAAATGGAGGCAGGAAGGTAGGAACCGTGCGACTTAGACCGTGCGGAACAAAGTGGACCGTGCTATCTCTAGTGAATGGCTGAAGATTGATTTTTGGTCATTAATTTGACCATTGTCTTTGGTCACGTGAAGTGGGCTGAAAAGCCTTTGTCCTTTTTATTATTTTTATTGTTTTTTCTTTATTTTGTCTTATCTCTTAACAAGACCTCATATTTACATTATCACCCTTATTTTATCTCTCCCATATATAAATAGAACAAACCCCAAAAATATAGGGGAACCACCATTTTTCATATTTTGTTTTAGTATTAGGGTGGTTTCTCTCTCAAAAACTCTCCATTAATTTAGTTTAGGAGTAGATTAATTCACTCCAAGATTCAATCTTTTGGTCTTGGAAGACTAACTCTACCATATTTATATCATTCTAATTCAAAGTTTGGTATTTAATTTCTTATCTCTCTTTCTTATTGTTGTTTTCATTTATTGTTGTTTGTTCTTTAGTCTAGTAATTGATTAGTCTAAAGTTTGAATCTTTATTACCTTATTATGTTTAGTCACATGTTTAGAGTAACTATTAGTATGTTTAGAGATAATTGGTTCATGATTAGTGAGTAGTTTTCTCGCTAGGGTTCGATTAATCCGTAACATGCCAAGTTTATTTGATTGAATCCCATACTTAATGAGTTGTTGGGTAGTTAGTTGGGTTAATTAAAGGATTTGACTTTTTATGTTTTATTTGGGATTGTTGTTGACTCTTTACCCTTGACCATCAACGGGAGTTGATTAGGTTGGGAGCCGACTCACCTCACTTAGACTAGTTGTCGACTTAGGTTGAACCCGGGAGGGAGAACCTAAGGAGGGTGCCTTTAATTGTCGGTTTGAACTTTACCTTTGGGAAAAGGATTGGGATGACCGGGAAGATAACGTGTTTGTTTTGACCTTAGACTTTGTCGGGGTACATGAGAATGGGCCCATTTGAGTGGACCTTGGCCTAGAATAGGGGATTCCGACTCACGAACCCGGGAGGGAGGTGGTCGGGATAGCTACCGTCCTAACGCGAACCCGGGAGGGAGGTGTTAGGCGACCTAGAGGCGTTTTCCCCTAAACAACGCCCTAATGACTTGTTGACGGGATTCATGGGAATAAATAAGGCATGTTAGTGGAGAAAATCGGACCCTAGACCTTTCTTTACTATTTAATCCACTTTTTGTATTACTTGTTTAGTTATTCTAGTAGACTTAACTAGTTATTACTTTAGTTACTTAGTTTAATATTAACTATCTCCATGATTTGCGTAGCTAGCTTTAATTTGAGACGAACTAATATTCGACCTTGACCTCTCTGTGGATCGACCTCGACTACCGCTACTACATTAGCTTAATTGAGTTTATAAATTTGTTTTGACCGGGGGAAGGCGACAAAAAATCCCCGCGTCAGGCGTCCTATGTGATCGGGGTGGAAATATCTCGAGACAGATCACAAAGGACATTAGGGTTGTCTAAGAAAGCCTATATCAGTAAAGTTTTAGAAAGATTTAACATGGTAAAATGTAATCCCAATGATGTTCCTATTCAGAAAGGGGATAAGTTCAACTTAAGTATGTGTCCTAAGACTGAGCTAGAACGAAATACCATGAAAAACTTTCCTTATGCATCTCTGGTTGGAAGCTTAATGTATGAGCATGTCTGTACAAGACCTGACATAAGTTTTGCAGTAGGTATGTTAGGTCGATATCAGTCCAATCCTGGAATGGGTCATTGGAGTGTAGAGGTGATCGTTTGCGGGCTTGGACGGACATGGGCCGGGCTTAACTTTGAAAAAATGTCCAGCGGGCCTAATATGCCTTGTCCAAGCCCGCTTAAGAGGGCTTACTAGAGTTGCCCATGTCAGCCTACTTTAAGCTAGTGGGCTTGTCTGTGGGCTTGCGGGCTTGAATGTAAAATATATTAAACTAATTTTTTAATAAAATTAAGGCTAAAGTAGACTTAACATATATTCCAAATTAACTAAAATATCGCAAACTCAACTTAACGTATACAAATTCTATAATTAAACATGATTATTTTAAAGTTACAAGTCTTCAAAAAAAGTAACGATATAAAAAAAATTATAACTACTTACTTTATCACTAATACAAGTTTTATTTCATTTACTCTTATTGTATATTTTTATTTTATTAGTTTTTTGTTTATATGAAGCATAATTTTTTAATTTTATATATGTTTAGCGGGCTTGGCGGGCCTGTCCATGGACTTCTTAATCATGTCCATATCCGCCCACGAAATATAGCGGGACAAGCTTAGCCCGTCCGTCAAATAATTTTTTTAATTTTTTCTTGTCCAAGCCCGCTTAAGTAGCGGGCCAAACGGGTAGGGCCAAACGGGCCGGCCCGAAGTTGATCAGCTCTATTGGAGTGCGGCTAAGAAGGTTTTAAGGTACTTGAAGGGAACAAGGGACAAAATGCTCACTTATAGACATACTGATCAACTTGAGGTTCTTGGATATGCTGACTCAGATTTTGGAGGATGCGTGGACTCAAGGAAAAGCACTTTTGGTTATGTGTTTGTTTTAGCTGGGGGAGCAATCTCCTGGAAAAGTGCTAAACAAACAATTATTGCCTCATCCACTATGGAAGCTGAGTTTGTAGCGTGCTTTGAGGCTACTATTCAAGCTTTATGGTTGCGGAATTTTCTCTCAGGGCTTAGCATTATGCATTCTGTTGCAAGGCCGTTGAGAATTTATTGTGATAATACCGCAGCTGTCTTCTTTTCGAAGAATGACAAGTATTCTAAAGGGATAAAGCACATGGAAATGAAATACTTGTCAGTTAAGGAGGAAGTTCGGAAAAACACTGTGTCAATTGAGCACATTAATACTAGTGCTAATCTAGCAGATCCTTTAACTAAGGGATTACCTCCAAAGACATTTTTGAAGCATGCTATTGATATGGGTCTGGAGGATAATCATTAAGGCTTTTCGTTTATGTTTGGATCATACTAGTGCTTTGTAATAGTGACACTAATGTTTTGATTAATCGACTTATGTTTTATTATGATGATGATTTCCGAACGCTTTTCTGTATCGTATTATTGTTATTGTATACATTATTGTTCCACGATAAATAGAATTAGTCCTTTTCCTCAAGGACATTATTTGGGGATTATGTTTGCTCCTTGTACAGACTGCTTATTCTAAGTGATTGGTCTGTAGTATATGGAAGGACCACTTCTCTTTTATAGTAGTGTCTCCGCCATGACTCAACCAGTTGTTCAGGGATAATCAGGGTAATTAAGATAAACCCATTATGTGTTCATTTAACCGTCTACGCGCCTTATGTTATAATTAAACGTGACATTATGTTTTAATCAGTAATAAGGTCCAAGTGGGAGAATGTAAGAATTATTATTTAATTCTCTATTATGTAGACCTAATTACTAATATCAGTCACCTTAATTAAATAACGGTTAAATATATTATTTCGGGTTTTTAATAGGAGTCCTAGTTTAAGTGGATTACGGTTAATGTTTACAGGCCATTAACATATCAGGCCCACTTATCTTATTAAGCCCCTCCTGCCACCTCTCTATATAAGCACACCTGTTTGTGTTTTAACCTAATTCATTCATATTAGAAACACACATAAAGAAAGTGAATTAGAGAATAAGGAAGGCAGGAGAAGGCAAAGCAATAAGGGTTTATTCTTTATCTTTCTCAAGTGATTTTGTTATCAGATCTGATGCTGCACCACGTAATTATCTCTCAGTAATTATCGTTATAATCAAGATCCTATAATTTATGTTTACATGAAACTCATGTGTTAATTTAATTCCCGCGTGTCAACTGAACGAATTTTTGCCAATTCACATGAATTGTTCAATTCAGGTGTTTTGTAAAATCGTGGGAAATTAATTCCCGTATGACAACAAAACGAGGCCTTATA
This sequence comes from Heliosperma pusillum, assembly GCA_022085475.1. Lineage (NCBI taxonomy): Eukaryota > Viridiplantae > Streptophyta > Magnoliopsida > Caryophyllales > Caryophyllaceae > Heliosperma > Heliosperma pusillum. The sequence goes on along the minus strand of JAIUZE010021434.1, from coordinate 18,253 downwards.
ACACAAATTAGACTAAAGACTTGTATACGAATTACTCCTTCTATCACAATTATTTATTTACATTTTATTAAAACCCTTATAATAAATAAATAAAAAACGTAAAGAAATGATTGAGACAAAAGAGGTTTATCAAGGAATTTGAAATCAGTAATTTTCATGAAATATATATCCGCCATTTTATCATGGTTTTGAAAATGATTATGTTTACGTTAGTATATCTCTAATGCGGCTTATATTTTGTTTAAATGATATACAGGCGGGTGAAGAAGGCTCCTTAGGCCAGGAACGTAAGTAAATTCTATATAGTACTACCGTTGATATTCACATGTTATTTACTCATACATCAAATAACGAATTTAAATGTGGCTAATTCAATTCTGTGAAATTGTAGAATGTTCGGATGCGTGTGATTATCGATGCTCGGAAACAAGTCATAGAAGTAGATGTTTAGAGTTTTGCAACAAATGTTGCAATAAGTGTTTATGTGTACCTTCGGGTACTTACGGAAATAAGGAAGAATGTCCGTGCTATGACAACTTGAAGACTAGGGAGGGTGGCCCTAAATGCCCTTAAGGTTATAGCTGGTTAGGAAATAGGAACTTTGGCATTTTTTAATTTTTAATAATAATGACTTCTCTTCTTTTTTGTTGGAGATAAGTTAAAGGTTATTTTGCAATTTTTATGGTTATTCCTCATTTGCGGCCCTTTTTATTGTCTATAGACATTTTAGTGTTCTAGACTTCTAGTAGCGGACAGATTAAAAACAAAATGACGTTATCAAAAGCAATCCAATTGGCGAACCCTTGCGTCTTTTGTGACACAAACGAATTCGGTCTAATACAAAGATCATAACATTATTATATTATACAATTGTAATCACCTCGATAATCTTCTCCTTCGACTTTGCGCAAAAAAAAATTTTAATAACATGATGAGATTATGAAATCATTTATTATTTCTTAGAATAAGTTGCTTTTACAACTACAAGAAGATATTTTATTATAATATCTTCTTTCTAAAGCAAATAAAAAGATATAAAAAAAAGGTCAAGTAAGAGCCTCTTCCTTCTTGGTTACCCACAAGATGAGAGACCTTAAGTTGTGTAGATTTGTTATGAGATCATCAAGCATTCAAACCCATAATTAAGAGGGTTAAGCTTGGATATTATTGGTCTTATGTACAAATTGTGCATAATCTCAATCCCTTTAATTAAGCGGGGTTGGATTAGCAGCGAAATAAGCAAGCGCCCCAACAAACGGGGCGTTAATATAAGTAGTGGGCTCGGACTTTCTAAAATCAGCCCGATCGTCGACGTATACATCGTCTATCCCAGGTCCGCCAACTATGGCTCCGACGTGAACATTTTGGTTGGGCTCGGACGAGTTAAAATAAACGGACCCGTCTTTGCAAGCAATGGGCTGAGGATGGGCTTTTACAGACGGTAACGATGAGCCCCTATGGTGGATCCGTTGAGGGTACTTGTCACTGTAACCTACCATGTAGGACAGGCCCATTGGGTTTTCACCTAGGATATAGTTAACTTGCTTTTGGGCTATTTTACGGAGCTTGGCTGGGCCCACGTCAACGGCCCCACAATTGACGGTTTGGGATGATTTGTCTAGGTAGTTAGCGTAAGTGAGTAAGAGAAAGGTAATGGTTGTTGCGTGTTGGAGGTTGCTGCCCCCGGGTTTGTAGATGAGACCTCCCGGGGAGTAGTCGATGTGTGAGCCGGAGGATTCTGGGATTAGTGAGCACATGAAGCTATCCGCCGATGATTTGTAGAGTTGGAGAGAGTACATGCTTCCCTCTAACACTTCCTGCCATGGACGTTCATGTTTAGTCAGAAAAACAAAAGGATAATGTTATTTATTAAGAATATAATACAATAGTAGTTTTTGTTTAAGGTGGTCTTAAGTTAAGATTCTCACAATCAATCCCTTCTTATTTGAACATTATTTAAATCGATCGTGAATACGTTTTAACCTAAGATCGCCCTAAACAAAAACTTGTGATGATACAATTGTGGCTTGTTTATCTTGAGGTTAGACTACCCTCTTAGTAAATTTTAGTATAGGGAAATTAGTGGGTGGGAAAGCAGAAAAATGACTGAATGACAAATTCCTAAGATATAGGCTTTATTTGTAATGTGTATCTTTCATAGGCTGTGACCCATGGAAAAGCAAATCAAGTTTGAGAAATGCAAATGCATTATTAGTGTTTTGTCTTAGGAATTTATAATGATACACCCCATCATGCCATTATTAGTCTACAACAAAACCTATACCTTCTCTTATTTCATTTTTCCATTCTATGGGATAGTGACAATCAATCATTATCTTCATATATGTTTAATATTCTGATGTTACCCAAAAAGGACTAACTCAACCCGAAGTCATAATTATAGAGTAAAACACGTAATCACGTTAAGAGTTCTGAACCCTAATTTAATCTCGCTTTGCAAGTATAAAACCGATGTTAAGATTAAAGTTTGAAAAATATCTAACTAAATATAATGAAATGGTTATTCTAATTTAACCAAAGGTCTCGTAGAAAATACAGCAGTGTTAAAACTCATGAAGAGAGCTTGACCGTCTAGTGTTCCTACCCAGCTCGAATCTGGATTAAACCGGATAGTGTACACCAAAACAAACTATCTAATTACAAAAGTAGGGAGAATAGTAAAGTTAGTAAGGTAAAGAAAGTGTACCAACCTTGGAGACTAGAACGTTAAGGCCGGCATGTTTATTGTCCCAACCAAACTCATTAATGTTGTCATCTGCACCAAGAGTGTGAGCATTGCTTTGTATATAGTTAAGGTATGTGTCATCCTTTGTTGCTCTACTCAACCATGCTGCTCCCCATAGTAGCTCATCCTGGATGCCCCCAATTTAATTGCATCCCAACATTTTCGGTTGTTAGGATCTCGGATCTAATTTAGCTCAATATATAATGCATGCAGTACATCTATAGTACAATGTCACTTGATAGATAATATTAGGTACAGTTCATACGCGTCATGTATCCTATCCAGATCCGATATGTTAGACTTCTACTCCCTTAGCGGCATAAATGATTACTCCCTTTGAACTAATGATGGATTCATTGAAGGAAATAATATTTTCGTAAATGTTCTTCTGTATGACTGTATCTAGATTCGGCGAAATAAAAAAAAAAATTCAACCAAATTTGACGCAAACCCATTTGATTTTATATTTTTCTTGGTGCAAATAATGAAAAGTTACAAGGGCGACTTTGATTTAGAGGGCATTTGAATCCAGGTCATGAGTGTCATCGCTCATGGGTTTGACTTTGGGAATTTTTTACCTAAGGGATGTTGATCGGACCTAGATGTAGATTCAAGACGAGTGTCACGAATCTATGACCTAATCCAAATAAGTTCCAATCGAAGTTTGGATGTGTATTATAAATGGCTCCACCATTTCAACTACTTAAAGCTAACACTTAAAATGACTGATCATTGTTATGTATCGTCACCTGATAAACTATTGATCTACAGAACTTCTTATATATAAAACCATTTATCGATTGGAAAATGATGTTACAAAATGCAAAAAAAGTGATTACCTGGTAACCATCAAAGTCACAGTAATAAGGACAGGCCCCATCTTTGATATCTGAATTGTCACTGTAAGCTCCTCTATTACTATCCGCATATTGGAATGCTGAGATGGCATTCTTTAGTAAGGTATCGGCGTAACCAGGGTCCACTGATCGGAATGCCATCGAGGAGGCTGCTAAGGCGGCCGCAGTTTCTCCGGCTACATCGGAGGCTGCATTTGGGGCATTAACTACGTAGGATGTCCGTTTAGTGTCCATGTCTTCTGGCCTTTCCCAACAATTGTGATCACTTATTGGATCACCCACCTATATTTACAACAAGACCTTTATAAATTCTTGTATACAATCATCTTACACAAGAGTTAATACTATGTATTTTTCAACAATCGTAAAAAAATATTTATCCGTAGTTTCTGCAACCCTACTTAGCCCTAGTTTATTGCGCAGGGTCTCTAAGCAAACTTATATATTCCGGAAACCACTAAACTGACTATTACTACAATTCACAGCAAAATTCATAAGTTGAGAAGCGTTATAAGATCACGTTTCTTTGTCAGTCTATAACATGAGACGGTCTCACAATTCACTCCAAAAAATTCCCCCTTTCTTTTATTCAACCGATATAGAATACTCCTACAAAATAACAATAACTACTTGTATACGAAGTATTAAATTAAATAAAAGATGGGTAAGAAAAATGAATTTATGAAATTATCATGGGGTAATTAACAAAGCCCATTAAAGATATGGGTAACCCGTAAGCTATTATTGTAGAAAATAGATTCAGGAGTTTATCCCATACTACAATTAAGTTGGAGAGATTCCTTGAACTAGTGATCGGACATTTCTTACTCTCTTTGAGTTATTTCTCAATTTCTCTGTCTCGTCAATTGAACAAGTAAACTTGTACATTCTTACTATTTTTTTTTTTTGACAAACGTACATTCTTACTATATTTACTAATAATAAGACTCGTTTACAAGGATCATACACTTGTCTTGGAAACATTAGGTCTTTTACGCGGTGCGTTTTGGATTTTCTTAAGCATATCTCCGAGCACAAAAAAAAACGCAAATAAAGAATGTCGTATACCTAAAATGGCTTTTTTATGTACTAGACATCTCGTATGATTATAGTTTTATTAATTGGAGTATATACCATGTAAATGGGGTAGAGGATTTACACCCGCATAGTAGAACAGAACTATTAACCTTCAAGAAAAGGTTATTTTTATACAATTCCAATTTACTGTATAACGTAACTGATATCATATTATGTATCTCATTCAATGTTAATGTTAGAGATATTACGGTATATTGTATTATACCGATATCGCAATAATATATAATTAGGATTATATGGAATATATTTAGGTTATCAAATATGAGAAATTCCAAATATATGTTAGAGTTATGTCGACTATTATATATATCTCGCATATGTACCGATGAAAACACGATCACGCAATCAATAATTCACAAACGTTTATTATGGTTAGGGGTGGCAATCGGGTCGGGTTTGGGTCGGGTCATGTCGGGTTCGGGTCGTATCGGGTCAGACAACCCTTTCGGGTCGGGTCGGGTCGGGTTCGGGTCGGGTCATTTTCGGGTCAAATGATACATCGGGTCGGGTCGGGTTTGGGTCGGGTCGTAATCGGGTCCGGTTATTTTTTCGCAATATTTCAATATTTTTCCATTAAATCTAGTTTTAAATTATTATTTGGTTTAATTAATTCATTATTAAGTCAAACATATCAATTTAAACAATAAATCACTTTCATTTTGATCATTATTAAGGTTAATAATTGTCAGAGCGTCAATTTAAGCGGGTCAATATCGGGTCGGGTCAATGTCGGGTCGGGTTTGGGTCGGGTTCGGGTCACTGATTTTCGGATCGTCAACGGGTTACGGGTCGTCATCGGGTCGGGTCGGGTCGGTTTCGGGTTGCAGTATTCTCGGGTCGGGTCGGGTCGGTTTTGCTCGGGTTTCGGGTCGGGTCACTCGGGTCGGGTCAGACTTGCCAGCTCTAATTATGGTTATCTACCCCTTCATTGAAATTCTAAAGTTAACACTTAACAATAATAACAATAATAATAAACAATGTTATAGCATACTACCGTTTTACATAGGAATATTTTGTATATTTAATCTTTAATTGGACCTCCTATCTCATATGTAACCGTAAAACTATATACACATTAATGTAGAGTATGTAATTAAACAACTTATGAAGTTTTTTCATTAGTCTAAAGGACTCCGTGCCAAGTGGTTGTGGATGTTAAAAGTTCCACAAAAGAAAAAAAAACATAACCCTGAGAACACGTCAAGTTTCTTCAATTCCAAACTCTTACGAATAACACATGAAACCGACTGATACTACCTATTATACAATATAGGTATATTTGACACGTTTTTAGCTTAAGGCGAATAATGACCGTCTTAAATAAGAATTTTCGTAGAAGGTGACTATGCCAATTGTCAATAAAGAAGCAAGTGATGAACAGATAGAAAGTACCAACAAAAACACACTCCACTCCCTACTCCCTACTCCCTACTCCCTACTCCCTACCCACTTCAAAATATACTCGGATTAGTATGCAACTTATTTATTGAATTCTGCTTTTATGACTCGTTTACTTCACTCTTCTACTCACTTTTCCACCAACATTTTCCCAATATACTCCTCACCAATCACGACATCATATATAATGTTATGAACGGTGGTACTCATAACGTGGGTTCAAACTACTACGTCAGTATCAAAATTATTCTTGTTTCTCATAATTATACTCACATTTGCAAATTCAATTGACTCCAAAGAAATGAAGTATTAAGTTCACAAATTATTATGTAAGATCGTATTACACAAACAAACTCAATTACTATAATGTAAAATGTGTAAGTATTAAATCGGTAAATATGGTAAAAATGATTTAATTGTAGAAAGATTCACAGAAATATATCGCTAAATATGTCAATTTATGATGATATATTCTAGTGAATCTTTCTACGATTAACCTATTAGCCTAAGTGCACACGTTAGAAAAACCGTTATTAAATTTTATGTACGGAGTACAACAATTTTACCTGGACGTAAATTCTATTGGGTTGGGACACGGTCTTGAGAAGATAATCAGTGGCCCATTTGATAGCAACCAAAGAATTCCTCATCTCAGAAGAAGGCATCACTTCACCAAATTCCACAACACTCCATGCCAACATTGTCGTCGTGAACGCCATCGGAAAATTAAACTTGACATTGTCTCCAGCATCATAATACCCACCCGTGAGGTCCACGCTCCGGTCCGACCCATCCCCTAAACCCGAGTTAGCACGCCACCCGGCCCGTTGGTCTTGGGGCAAGTAGCCCGACCTTTGGCCCTCATAAAATAGTATACATTTGGTTAGTGCATCATGATAATCATGGTATGAATACACAAAATTGGGCACATTTGTAAGCAGTAGTGTTACTATGAGTGTAACAATAAGTTTCATCATAACTTTTTGGGTAAATGTTTTTGGGTGGGTAGGTTTTTTAGGGAGGAGTGTAAGTTTTTTTGGTTGGAATGAAGGGAGGCTTTATAAGCTAAGGCCACATAAGAAGGGTGTTTACGTCACTTACGTCTACGTAATAATTTTAGCAGTTGGTCTTGCTTCAGACGGACTATTTTGGTCTGAAGTAATAAGACGAGCTTTTGTAACCACTTTACAGTTACATGTAACCACTATTGAAAACAAGTTGATATTGGCTGTGGTTACATTTTATCAAAAAGTGGCAACATAATCCCGTCTTATTTTTCAGACGGAAATAGTCCGTCTGAAATAAGAATTTGCTTAATTTTAGAATCAAATAAAAAAGAATTTCTTACCATTTATGTATATGACCATAATTATTTATGTTCAATACAAAATCTTGTTTAAAAGGAATGTATCTGTTTTAATTTAAGTTTAAGACTGAATAAATGGTAGGAATAATACAAAAGCTGAATATTCAGGTAAAACAAAATATTTGACTTAGATACTCGAGTTAAATGATATTTGACCGGCTTGTATAGTTAAGAGGGATAACTTTGTTTTTTATGAGAGAATACTATATTATTAGAAGATATTATGAATTATATTTATTTATGTCAAAGATAATATTATCGTTATTGTAATATTATTTAGAATATTGTAGGAATATATTCGTAGTATCCTCCCAATCTTCTATTATATATTGTAAGCTATTTTATACTGTATTAATAATAATCAAGTCATTCAGTTATAATGTACATTTTATTATCTTACTGTCTTAATAGAGACTATGTTTGGTAAAACTAATTAAAAAAGTAACTGAAATCTAAAAAGATAGCAGAAAACTGAAAAACTAACCGATCTTATTTAGCCGTTTGTCTAAGCTCATTATTGTCCTACGTTTTCTTTGTTAATTAAAACATTCACATGTCCCACTAACTTTTATTACCTTCAAATTAACATTTTCGTATTCTAGAGTAACAAAATGTAAACTCTTGATATATATTTCGTATTTAGATGATATATACGGAGTAATTCGTAGTAATTGAAGAGAATATATTATAGTTACATAAGAAGATGAAATTTGAGAGTAAACTAACCGAAAGAAGGATACGATTCTTTGTGAAATGAAATAAAATGGTGGAAGAGTTTCATTTGCTCTTCTTCTAAAAAAAGAGTCACGAGAGAAAGAGAGAAGGAGAGGTGGAAGGATGAAATAGCCGACAAGATAGGTAAAGTGTAATTTGGAAGCTCACATGTGTTACATAAGTGACTCACAAAACTTCCATCAATATTCAATACACTATACTATTGTGCATAAATGCAATTGTAACTTGCGGAATTGGAGTATTAACCAATGCCAAAAAGTTGTTCCTTCTTCTTTTGTGAATTAAAGTGAATGTAGTTCCCAACACAAAACGGAATTGGACAAATTTTCCTAAATAAAATTAGTAAAGAAGCGGTTGTTTAGTGGTTAAAATCTGGATGAAACTCTTAAGGTTCAAGCTTTTCTAGGAGCAATGTTGTGGAGTATTAATGGTGTGAGCTTAGTCCTTTTAGACTTCAAACCTGTCACCCTCGGATCCCGGGTGGCTTACTTGAAATGCGTGGTTTTGGACTATTACGTATACCTGAGGTTCTATCCAGAGCGCACCAAAAATAGCGATTGAGGGTTCCTCGTTACCAAAAAAAAATCAATAAAGGAAGTAGTGATCTATATCAAATTGCCTCGTTTTTTTTTCAAAATATCAAACAATATGTAAATTACTATGGCAAATTCTTGTTTCAGACGGCCATTTTTCGTGTGTAACTTCAGACGAGATTTTGTGATCACTTTATAGTAAAATGTAACAATAAAGGTACAACCACTGTTACAACTTATGACAACTTATTTTTCAAAAGTGGTCACATTTGACTATAAAATGATTGCAAAGTCTCGTCTTATGATTTCAGACGAGAATAGGCCGTCTGAAGATTTCAGACGAGAATAGGCCGTCTGAAAGAAGACCAACTCAAATTGCATAACCCTTGATTTGGGTGATTATTTATTATTTTCAATAGATTAATCGATACAATTTTATTAACTAGTTATTATGTATCAAACTCGCGTGTTATATTGTTATTAAGAGCCATTTTCAATATTAACATTTTTTTTCTACCAAGTACGTGAGATAAAATGTCTAACGGTCTAAGGGATTTATTACTCTTACCAAAGTTCAAATTCCGTTAACAACATGATTGCACTGTGTTTAATTAATGCATTTTTTAGTTATTTATATGTTACGGAGTAATTTTTTTGTTTAGAATTTAATTTTGTGAAAGACATTTGAATGACAAATATAAATACTCTGTATATTAGAATCGTTTGAAAATTTATTATACATTTTAAAATATTTAAGGTGAAAATATGAAATATTAACTAAAAAGTCAAATGAGAAAAAAAGAAAAAAAATGGAACTACATGTTTAAATTGTTAAAACGAAAAAGAATTAAGTTGATAAACTAACTCGAGACGGTTTGTTAGTGGGAGAGTAGAGAAAATACTTAAATTAGCTACCATATACATTTTGTTTATTTACAAATGTTGTAGGATTAGCTACCATATACAAATGTTTATTTACAAATTATTGTTGGCAACTAAAATTTGATCATCAATAGCCCATTGCTTTAAAGAGTAAGACAAGCGTTGATGATGGAATTCGTTGTGTTGTTGATGCCCATTAATAACCGTTTTCTGGCTGCTATTGCTAGGTATAACTTAAGGGACTCCTTTTGGATTATTTAATACCTCACTCAAAAGATATAACTTATTGTAAAAGGCTTTAAAAGACCATAAGATAGTGCTTCCATGATTGGTTGATGTAATCTTAAGTAATTTATGTAAGTGGGCTGAGTAAAGACATACTTTCGTGTTTGTCCCACTAATATTTTCTAATAATCCTCCTCTTTTTAGGTTAATCGCCTCTCCTTTTCAACCAATCAAATAAATTTGAGAGACTCGATTTTAAAATGAATTTCGACAGTAAGGATCATTTGTCATATTGTGTGTCCCACTCCATATACATTCTGACACATCAACCAATTAATATATATATATTTCATATTTTATTCGTACAATAGGTGATGTGTCGGAATCTGTATAGAGTGAGACACAGAATGAGACACAAAAATGGGACAGAGGATCCTTACTGGAATTTCGGGCCCCTAATTAGTTCCTCTTTTTTGTAAACAAGGACCACAAATGTATTTTTCTATACAAAAAAAAGACTTATAGTTTGCCTGAAACAATATATTGCTTAGTAAACTAAATTTTAGAATATTTTTTTCACTATAATTAAGTTCTTAGATGAAAACTATCTTTTGTTATGGAAAAGACCGGCTTCAAGGGAGTTAAAGTAGAGGGGAACAAAAATTCTAAGTTTTGTTTAACAAAAGAAACGAACTTGGGTCTAGATGTTAGGAAATGCACTCTTGACAAATTCAACCAAAACTAATGCGATAAGGTATCTCACAACCTTATTATTCATGACAAATATATAATTCTTGTTAAAAGACTTGGGGGACGTTTGGTTCGAACCAGGAAAAGGGAAATGGAATCGGAATGAGAAACAAAGGTAAATAAATTGGTTTCCCTTTAATACCCTTCCTTGTTTGGTTGCTATGAGTTGGGGATTGAAAAATATGCGACCCAAAACTAAAACACCATCATAACAAATTTGAACTTCATTGCAACCCCCAATAATCTCATTCGTTACTCTCTACCCGACTTTCCAACTCTATTCCCCCCTAATTAAGTATATAAGAAAATTATCAAAACAGACAACTATGAAGTGGTATAGGGATCTAAATTCATAATTCCCAAGTATCAAACTCCAATCCATTTCATTCCATCCTTGTGAATCAAACGACTGTACAGCCGCACAAGCCACAAATGCCCAAAGGCGACCCTGGATTGTGAGTTTTCATGCTTATACTCTTAACTGTGAATTTTTCTTACAAACGACAACATTAAAAATTCTACAGTTTAGGAAGCTGATAGACAAATATATTGAACTTTTCAATGTATATTTTATCTAGTGTTTTAATTGTACGAGCATTATATTAACAAAAAAAATTGTGTTGATATTGAAGCACAAAAATTTAGAGAAATCAAACATTATTATGTAGTTTACGTGGATAACATTTATCACGTCATCTATGTCATTCATGACACTTCTTGTGTGATCAGATTCTCCATGTGTATTAAGACATTCATCACTAGGAGTAGACCTCGAACGAGGGCTAGCTATTCAAGTTCCTTTCATGGGTAGTCTACAATGAATTACTGCTAGATACTTTTGTAAGGATGTATTACTATCATTGGTAAAATCTTGATCTTTGCCCTTATCGTCCGCTTCTCTCATTCTAGAGTTTGATCTAGTTGAGTACATTTTCCACTTTTTGATGAGATTTACAATGTTAAAAAGACTAATTATATTAATTATCCCACTGTGGTCACCAAAAACTTGTTTGTGTTGAAACAAGCATAGTATCTTAAGGTACCTTAGAAGTCGTAACTACCGTTTTCCACTTTGTGATCCACCCTTAAAATGGAAGAGTTTGAGGCACGGTTATAGGTGCTTGATCTAGTTACAACGCTAAATTATTTGTCTAAAATAGTAGCTCCATATGGTGAATCATGTTAGTCTTACGATCTAAACATAGGAAACTTTAGAGATACTTGTATACCAAGAAATATCACTTACACAACATCAAGAATAGTATTCACAAGAGTACTTGTGGAAACTAAAGTGTATCAAGAATAGTATTCACAAGAGTACTTGTGGAAACTAAAGTATACACTAAGGTTTAGACGGTTAGCTACCTCTAGTGAGATGGCTTCGTCGTACTAATGCTAATCTACTCTAAATTAAACTAAGATAGACTAAGATCTAAGCATAAAATAAGCTAGCTAGCTAGTTGTAGTTGTTGAGTTGTGTGTGTCTTTCGATCTTGGTGAATGCTCCTTTTTATGGCGTTCTATATCGGCTCCTTGTAACTACTCCTTACTTGGAGGCGGTTAAATAACCATTGATAACTTCATGTCTTGGGCGCCAAAGCTTCCTCCTGAATACGCCTTGTCTTCTGATGTTCACCATTCTCTTATATATTGTTTCTTCCATCCTGGTTATTTATTTACAATTTTCATTTTATGGTGTTTAATTCTTTTGTTGACCTTTCTATATTTTGAAAGCATTTCTATGAGTAATTTGATCTCCTAATTGGACTATTAATGATGTGTCATTAGAGCTGTCAAAACTTGACCCGACCCGAAACCGGACTTGCCTGAACCGGTATTTTAGGGTCAAAGACGCGTAAATCTTGACCCGCGACCCAAAATGACTCAGCCCCGAAATGACCCGCTATTCTTAGGGTTGGACCCAACCCAATCGACCCGTTCGACCTGATGGTTCAAAGATAAATGAAAAATATTATTATAATATTAATATTTTTATACTATATTTGAAATAATAAATTGAAAAATAACTATTTTAATATTATAATTTAAAAATTAATTTTATAGAACTTTTGTAGGATTAAATAATAAAATAATTATTTAAATAATTTTAATTTTACAAATTTCTAAATATAAGTGCGATAAGTAATGAGTATAACTATATTATTAATATTAAATATGATTTAATTTTAAGAAATATGATTTTGCGGCTAAAAAATGCTAAAATAAAAGACGTCGTACACTTTTTTCTGACCCTAACCCGACCCGAGACCCGTATTCGACCCGAACCGTATAACCCAACCCGGGACCCGACCTGCACGACCCGTTTGACAGGTCTACTTGTCATCCACTAAGTACTTTTTCTTTATAAGGTAAGAAAACTAGGTTGATCATAAATCAACTCATACTATCCTTAGCTTGCGGACGAGTAAAGGTAAGCGAAATTCAAAGAATTTCCCATTACCAAGAAGAAAACATAAATTAAAAGGTACAAAGAAAGAGACTTTTCTCGGAAAAGTACATCAGTTTATAACCCCATAATAGAATAAAAGAATAATAAGCTCCGAAATAATCTTAAAAAACTTTACCCAAATAATACTACTAGAGAGGAATAAAGAAACCCCAAAAAATAACTCAAATTTGCTTATAAATCCAAAAGGATTAAACACCTCAAAACACATTTGTCTCAAAGATAACATGTTTAATTAATTTAATAAATCAACAATAATTTGGTCAATAATTTGGTCAATTTATGAAATTAACTCTAAAAATATTGCTAATAAATCCTTCTTCTTTAACTGAGACATTTGACTGAAAAATGCTCTCCTAAGTTAAAATGGAGGAAAAGAAAATTAAAGTTTAGACTTTAAGAAAGAGAAAACCAAGAAAAAAGGGTAGAGAAATTTCCAATAAAAGACTTAGGTGGTGTTTGGCCAAGCTTTAAAAGTGTTTTTGTAACTTATAAAGCAATAGTTAAGCCAAACACTACAAATTAGGTATATGTAAAGCTACTTTTAAAAAGTTAAAAACATATTCTTGGCTCCAAAAAGTAAAAGTAGTTATTTTCTACTTTTCATTCTACTTTCACAAAAATGCCAAAAACTGAATTATTTTGGGCTTTTTTTTCCCTCTAGGAAACCATTATCTCCTTATAAGTTGGATTATGGTGCTCCATTTTCTCTTCTCCTCAATTTGTTGCTTCTCTCCCATACGGCATACACCCATCAACATAACATGTAATCAATCATCAACTACAACTATTTTGTATTGCTAAAATCTTACTTCTATGATCTTATACTCCCTCCGTCCCAATAATTTATTTACTGTTAATTAAAATGTTTGAGAAATAATATAAAAGATAAACAAATGAATGAGACGAAGGGAATACCTATTTAAACTTTCTAGTATAGAAGTATAATCTTAATATTTATCAGCATAATTTGATTTGATGAAGGTGTGTAATATTATAATTTTGAACGGTAATCATATAGTTTTAGTATAGTTGTCGAGTGATTACATAAATTTTTTAAATGTTAGTTTGTATTCAAATGATGATTTTACAAATAACAGTTTTAGTATAGTTGTCGAGTGATTACATAAATTTTTTAAATGTTAGTTTGTATTCAAATGATGATTTTATAAATAACATGGTTTATAGAAAAAAAACAAAAATAAAAAACTTGGTGGAAGTAGTTAGGCCAAACATATAAATCTTATAAGAAGAAGTTTTTACAATGGTATGACCAAACATTTAATTTTTTTCCAAAAAGTAGCTTGTGATCGAATAAACTACTTTTAAAAAGGAAAAACTATTTTACACAAGCAAGGTCATAAACAACACCTTAATAAGATATTAGGATTGCATACTCTTGAGTCTTGAAGTAGGAAGAACATGGGTATAAAAGAATACTGGAGGAGAAATAGGGATGAAGAGCTTGGGAATGAGGCATCCATTTCCTTATTTATGTCTTTCTTTTTACTCTCTCACATCTCTTAGACTTGTCATCCACCAAGTAAAAACACAAATGACCACCTAATTGTTTCTTGGTATTTGTGCCAAAAACAAAGGTAAGCAAATGTTTCGGGATCACTACAAAACGAACACGGGAAACTGACGGACAAAATCCGTCAGTAACATTGATAATCCGTCAGTAATGTCAATTACTGACGGAATTTCCGTCAGTAACGCGCGTCACTTCAATTGTTAACGAAAAAAAGACTTCTGACGGAATTTCCGTCAGTAATTAAACTACTGACGGCTTACTGACGGAAGTTTCGTTAAACAATTTAACTGTAAAGTCAAGATTTACTTGACTGTACTGACGGAAAATCCGTCAGTACTGACGGATTTTCCGTCAGTACTTTTATAGAGTAGTGGCTGGATACAGCAGCCTGCTGTCCAGCCACAATGCGTTTTTTGCATTGTTTTAAACGTTGTAAATTTCAACAAAACCTGCAATACAGAAAATACATTCGTTCACCGCAAAGCGGTAATTCATACTCACATCGACCGCATGGTCGGGAATCAACAAAAGGCAATAAAAATAAAGGGGAAGATCGATGGAAATTGGAAAAAGAATTCATTACATAAAATGTTAAAACAAATTTATACAACTTTGTTTTTACAAGCTTACAAATTCAACGGGTTCTCTAACTTAGGTAGATGTTAAATTACTGACCTAAGGGGGTAACGGTAGCTCCTCCAAAACCATGCTCGTCGTCCGCGTTGTCATCTCTTGGACGTGGAGGAGGGAAGTTGCTGCAGAAGTCCGGGGGAAGAAATTTCATCATAGCCGCTTGCATGGCAGCCATTTGCGCGGCTTGGCTCTTCATTTGTTGTTGATTGGCCCGTACTTGTGCTTCAAGGGCAAGTCGGGCGACTCTCTCATGTTCTCGTTCATTCGCAAGTGCATTCAATTGCTCCTTCATTTGAGTATTCTCACTTGCGAATCGAGTGTAATCTGTAGGATTGTAGGAGAAAGATGCGCGTGCACTTTTGTTGCAAGGTGGATCATACCACACTTCTTTCCCCTTGTCTCCAATCCCGAAGAGCCTCGACTTCCTATCGAATCCATCTACCGCTTTGTAGAATGCACGGAATTCGTCTGGAGTCTCGCCAGTTGGCGTTGGCTGACTCATCTCCTCGGTGTAAGCTTCCTGAACCAACATAAAAAAAATTATATAATTAAAAACATTAAGTAATCAAAACAAAACGAAGCTAATAAAGAGTATTAAAATTGGATATAAAAAAAAAACTTCTTAGTAATTAAACAGCTCTAGGATTAACCCACTCGTCTTTCCTGTTTTTTTATGTTTTCTCAAACAATTTGTACGGCGTAGGATCAACCTGAAAGTAGTATAAAAACATTAAGTGATATATCGGCAATATTAATCCTTCATAATTAATATGCAATTTGTGAAGTAAAAAAAATAAAGGACTTACCAATTCTTTAAACGCATCAGCACAACTCTTCCGGCCTAGAGTATGGGTGCCGAAAGCTTTCTCGCCACCTGACCGTCTATTAACCTTGTTTGTGTTAGACTTCTTGGCAAATTCGGGATCGATTTCGGGCCTATTTCTAATGTTTTCCCACCAACTTTCAGGCACCCAATCCGGCCTTTTTTTGTTATACTTGAGGCCACCAACAAGTGAGGTAATCCGCCTCGTGACCTGTTTCTGCCATTCGGGCTTCGGGTCGTAGTTCGGATCGACCGAGTTCACATGATACTATTTCATCATAAACAACTTGTTAGTAATTGTTGAAATTGTATAACTACACGTTTTGAATGAAAACAATTACTTTTTAGTAATAGATAGAACCGTAATAAAATATACCTGAAAGTATTCCCACATCCGCCTACGCTGGTAGTGGCTCGCTTCACTCCATTTGGTGAAGTACTCTCGGCCTATGGTACGAATAAAAGACCAAGTAACGTATTGCTTGATCGACTTGTCGTCCCACCTGAAAAAGATACATATTAGAACGAACGCGATAATAAAAGATAATAAAAGTTAGCGTAAAAGTGATAATAAAATAAAGTTAGCGATAATAAAAGTATTCTATATATTAATTAGACACTTATCACTGGCCTATGTCAGGATTGCGAGACAGAATAATCCGCGTACTCTTCTGCTGTGTCGTCGGGATCGTAACCTGCCCTTGCTCCTGCTCCTGCTCCTGCTCGTGAAATGCAGCATCCTCCTCGTTCCGCTCTTCATCAGCACGAGGAGATCGACTAGTGCTACCTATGATTCGTCTGATAAACCCACCTGCCATAAGTAAAAGCTATATACAATGGAAATTGTTAGGTAGTTCAATATATAAAAACCGTGAGCAAACTTTTTGAATTACAATGCAAAGTTTCAAATTTGATTATAATTGTAATTTGACAAATAGATTACAATTAACTAGTGACCCTTACTATCACTATCACTACAAATCAACAAACTTTCATCATCTGAAAAAAGTATTCCGACTTCTTCCTCATCTTCCTTATTTTGTACTAGTTGAATTTCTTCATCTTCATCATCTTTTTCTTTTTCTTCTCCGATGTCCTTGTCATACTCCCCTTCACCCCTTTCAACAACCACTTCATATTCATCCTCACTTTGTGTCTCTTCCACCAAAATTGGTGATATTGGTGAAATTCATCTGTACACAAACCTAGGCGAACATTGCGAGACTCACTTGCAAATTCTGGATGCTCTCTATTGAAATGTTTCCACGCTTCTCCATCACTTGGGTGTGCCATTGTCCCTCTTTCTCTTACTAGAGAGTTTTTATGGTGCCAACTCATCTCACCTGCTATGTGTTTGGTTGCAAATAGTCGTTGTAACCTTGGCGCAAGCGGGAAATAAGTCAGTGGTTTACAAGGTATTTGCTTCCGGCCACTTAAATTCTTTTTACCTTTATACCGAGAGGCATGACATTTGGTACATTCCTCAAGATCGGCATTTTCTTCCCAAAAAAGCATGCAACCGGTAGGACATGCATCGATTTTCACATGGGGTAGTTGGAGTCCCTTAAGCAAATTCTTAATCTCTTGGAAATTGCGCGCCATTTGATTATTTTTTGGAATAATGTCACTAATTAACGACATAAAACTATTGGCGCATCTAAGAGATAAGTTGTTCTCACATTTGAGTGCTACCAACCTAGCAGCCGCTTGCAACAAACTCATACTACTTCCCTCATACACTGGTTGTTCGACTTTATTTAACATTCTAAAAAAGGCTGAAACTTGGGGATGTGGGGGATAACGAACTTCTTCATCGCTAAGGTCGTCGGGATTAAGTCGAGCCTCTATTATTTGCTCAACATTATCACGTAATGCATCTTCAACCAACTCCCGGTAAGGATTCTCACTAACTACGATACTACTTGAACTCTCTTCGGTAGCCAGTTTCTCACCGTGATACTTCCATACATAATAATTACCAGTAAAACCATTCGACCATAGATGATTTTGGACCTCCCTTTTCGATTTAAAAGCTAAGTTATCGCATTTTTTAAATGGACACCTCATTTCACCGCCTAAATCCTTAAACTCACTAGATTGTTCCGCGAATTCAGTAAACTCTTTCACCCCATTTGCAAATATCAGCTTGGGTTTCTTTTTTTCGTCTAATCTTTCATACATCCACTGTCGTTCTAATCTTTTCATG
>JAIUZE010021433.1:0-28141 GCA_022085475.1 Heliosperma pusillum | reverse complement strand
AGCTCTGCCTTGCCTTGTTTTTAGCATCTCTATGACGTTGAGCTCCTCATATGTTTCTATTGGCTCTTCCCTTTCCAAGTCTCCAAGACATTCCTGCACATCAAAGTCCAACAACAAGCGCAAACCTTCCTCTTCCATGGGGTTAGTTAAAGCTACCTCGAGTGGGTCTCTATCACAAAGTTTATACATTTGATTCACTAATGGCTCAAAGATATCCAAGAAAAAACAAGATTGATGGTCACTCGGGTGCCTCATGGAGTCATATATATTGTAAGTTAATCTTTTTCCTTCAAACTCCATAGTCAAGCACCCGTTTGAAACATCGATCTTGGTATTTGAAGTTTTCATAAACGGCCTACCAAGAAGGAGAGGGGTGGCACTAGAGCTAGATTCCATATCTAAGACGTAGAAATCCGCCGGAAAGACAAGATTATCGACTTCCACTAGTACATCCTCTACCATGCCCTTGGGGTAAACACTAGACCTATCGGCAAGTTGAATGACTACCCCGGTCTTAGACAAAGGTCCTAAACCTAGGGTCTCATAAATAGATAAAGGCATGACGTTTATAGAAGCCCCAAGGTCTAGCATGGCACGTTTAAAACTTTTCCCCCCAATAGTGCAAGGAATAGTGAACATGCCCGGGTCTCCACATTTCTTTGGTAAATTTTGTTTGAAAATGGCCGACACATGTTCACTCACCCTAACCTTATGGGTTCCCTTCTTTGGATTTCTCCTAGGTGTGCAAAGTTCTTTCAAAAACTTTGCATACCTAGGGACACTATTCAACAAGTTAAGAAGCGGGATGTTTACCTCACATTTTCGGAAAGTCTCATATAAGTCATTCTCCTTGGCATACTTCCTTGTGCTTATCAAAGCACTAGGAAATGGGACTTCCGGTATGTACTCTTCCACTTCCTCATCTTCAATAGTATCCTTGCCCTTCCTTGAAATGTCTCCCTTGGGGTCCTTGCTTGTGGATCCCCCTTTCTCATTCTTCGATATCTCTTCTTGACCAACTACCAATTCTCCTTGGTCTTCAATCTCAATGGTTTCCATCTCAATATTCTTCATCTTTTCCTTTCCTTTGCCAAGGGGATTTACTTCCAACTCCTTGCCACCCCTCAATGTCATGGCACTAGCATTTTCCCTTGGTGGGGGAATGGTTTGAGATGGGAATCTTGTGGAGCATGAGGCTTGGGATTTTGACAAATTTGAGGCCATTTGGGATAGTTGGGTTTCCAAGTTGTTCACCCTAAGGTTGTTAGCCTCCCTATCCTTCCTTGCTTCCTCTCTATCCCTCCTTGCCTCCTCCCTATCCTTCTCTTGATTGGCAAGAAGTGTTTGCAAGATGTCACTCAAGTTCCCTTGAGAAGAAGAATTCCCTTGATTTGGATTTTGGTTGGTTGTCTTTGGGGTTGAGAATTACTTGGAAAATTTGAGTTGTTGGGTCTTGGGTTGTTGAAATTTCTTTGGGGATTTTGGTTGAAATTTGAGTTTCGGTTTTGGGTTGGATTTTGGGCTCTCAAGTGGTTGAATTGGCCATTTTCAAAACTCTTTGATTTGTCTCCTCCCCACCCCAAAAGATCACGATTTCCCACTTGGTTATACATTCCTCCACCACTTGGGTTTCTAGCATTGTAGTTCCCATACCCCATGGCATTGACACTCTCCATGGTGGCTCCTTGCTCAATCATGATGTAACAAGTATTTGTAGCATGGTCACCTCCACAATCAGAACATTCAAGTGATTCGGGGTGTTGAGAAAATGAGCTACTTTTGTTGACAACCAAGTTGGATACCAAGCTTTTGAGTTCACCCATTTCTTGCATGAGTTTGTGATTTTGAGAGGCATGAGAATCTTCCATGGAAGATACATTTCTAGAGCTTCCTCCCCTTTCATTCTTCCTCCCGTAGCTTCTTGTGTTCATAGCCAACTTCTCAATAATGTTGTTGGCCTCGGCCACATTAAGTGTATCAATACCACCTCCGGTGGCGGCTATAATCATCCGTTGGTCGTTTTGGCATAATCCTTCATTGAAGGCCGTCAATAGATCATCCCCCGACATTCCATGATAAGGGCACCTTGCCACGAGGCTTTTGAATCGCTCCCAATAGTCATAGAGAGTTTCCCCCATGTCTTGCTCAATGGTAGTGATGAGCTTCTTTGAGTGGTTATGCCTCGAATCCGGGTAGTATTTCTCAAGAAATTTCTTCTTCAAACCCACCCAAGTATTGACGGAATGGGCCGGAAGACAAAATAACCATTCCTTAGCGGCATCTTGTAGAGAGAATGGAAATGCCCTAAGTTTAAATTGGTCTTCGGTCACTCCTTGAGGGATGGCCCCTTGGCATATCATGTGAAATTCGGCCAAGTGCCTATTGGGATCATTCCCCACCATTCCATGAAATCTTGGCAAATTATGAACAAAGAACCCCTTTAGCTCGAAATTTACATCCCCCATGGGAGGGTATGCGATACACAACGGTTGCTCTTCATAGTTTCTTGCCCGGATCTCACCAATAGTTCTATTATCTTCCATTTCGGGTGGGTAGATGATGTTCAAGGGTGGCGGTCTCCTAGGTGGTGATCTAGGTGGTGACACAAACACTTGTTCTTGTGGTTCTTGAAAAATATTGTTCTCAAACTCCTCTTCACTAGGCTCCCTCCAAAAGGGTCTCCTATAGAGGGGGTTCGAAAACAACCAATTGGAAATGCTACTAGAAGCCGGGTCAATGTCTTGGTCACCAAATCCCTCTTGTGACCTAGGCATAAACTCTAAAACACTTCAACAACACAATTAGTAACTTCAACACCAAGTAACCTACAAACAATACAAAAAGAAATATTTGAAAAACAATCTAAACAAAGTATGACACTAACAAGAGTTCAATTTGATATTTAGCTAAATTGCCTACCCCGGCAACGGCGCCAAATTTGACGAGCTTTTTATACGGTGTCGTTAAATCCGCAAATTAGCTAAATCAAATAACAATTTATAAAACCAAATCTAGGCTCAAACTAACCTAAGTAAAGGGTAGTAAGGGTAAGACAAGGATCGAACCCAAGAGAAGGCGATGAATGCTAATAATCTAATCTAGACTCTTGCTAAAAACTGATTAAACAAATTAATTAATCTAACCACAAATTAAACACTAATTGAAACAAAGACTAGAATTACTTACAAACTATGATATTCACAATGGTAAACATGTAGATAACAAATAGGGAGAAAGTTTTTCATGAGAAATGATTGTCAATCCTAGAATCACCAATAACAACTAAATAATCAAAGATTCAAATAAGAAAAAACAACTTAGTGCAATTATCCCAAGTTCCCCCATAATTTAACAAAGTAAAGATCCCTCCTTTCCTCCCTTCTCTAATTATCTATTGCAAAAACTTCTAAGAATTAGCCACCATGAATTAAACCATCCATAAATGACCCAATACAACTAAACCCATACTTATTAAATCATAAGCATAAATAAAGATGCAAGCTTTAAGCACCAAACCAAAGAAGCATGCTAGAATCATGAACTAAAACATTAAACCATGTTCTAAATACATGATAATCCAAAATCCATTCAAAAGATTCTAACTTTTAAACCAAAGTTACAATCTTTCACGTTGCTTCAACAAATATCAAGACAAATCAACCAAATTCATCAAGACAAAGCAATTTAATCAAACAAACAATTACTAAGATGGTTAGTCCTAACAACAATTCATTCAACAAAGAAAATCAACAAAGGAAGATGGAATTAAATAGAGAAGGAAGGATTAAAAAGTCTTACAATGCTAAAAGGGAAGAACTTGTTCAAATTACACTAAGCAAAAGAAGATTAGCTACCCATAGTCTTCATATTACAACCCATTTCTAAGCAAAAACCCATTACAAAAGCCAAACTTGAAGAACAAAACTAGAGAAAATGCTAAGGAAAATATAATGTTGTATGTTGAATGCTTGATGCCCTTGCCTCTCTTCAGAAATCTTCTTTTATACCCTTGGTCCGCAAACCTAGGGGCCTTGAAAGGTGGGCTTCCAAAAGACAAGACGAGAAAAGGAAGAAAACCCGTGCTGAGAGATGACGCAGGCTGCGTCCTACGACTCAGGCTGCGTCGAGCACTGCCGAATTTTTGCCTTGTTTTCCTTCTTGACTTTCGTTGACCCCATGGATATTGACCCCGCCTTGACTTCCATTGACCCAATGGGCTTGGTCTTCATACCTTGATGATTCATTGCTAGCCCATTCAAAATTTCCGGGTTTTGGGTCTCGGGTTTTCGGGTTTGACTTTTATTGACTTTCGGGATTTGACTCTAAAAATGTCTTAAAAATACTAAATATTAACATTATTACAAAAACTAAAACTAACATAAAACATAGCTAATGACCCGTAAAAAGTAAGACGAAAGACTCTAAAAATTGCTACTAGACACGACAATATTTGACGTTGTCATATTATCGTCGTCCTACCGGAGTAAATTAGCGCACATATACGAAATGAATTGAATCGTGTATGCGTTCAGGGAAATGTTATATCCCGTGGATGCCTTTTAATCATACTTGCCATGTACACGGTGCTAGTGCGTTTCATTTACCGTGGGAGATGTCGTCTTTGTGTCGTTGTTTTTGTATGCGTGATTTCATGATTGATTATTCATGGTCATTGCATGACTTGGCATCGTCAATATATTGGTTCGTTTCAATGGATGATAATATGATGGATTTATTGTGATCATTGCATGACTTGACATGGATGGCTTTTTGCTTGACATTTTGGGTTCGGGTGTGAGCTAGCGGGCGTTGTCCCTGGATTAAAACACCTCTAGACGATTTTAGCTTGTTTGCGAAACCCTTTTACTTGTTAACATTTTGGAGAGACTTCGTCTCTTGATGTAGTATAATTCGTACTTTAGTTTGTAATATTTGACATTCCTCGTATTCTTTCCTTGCAAGTATAAAAGTTTTTAAAACTTCATATTTCCGCTATATATTTCACATGTTTGTTTGTTTTATATTTCCCCATTCGCGAGGGTTGTCACAGGTAATATGACAAGTATTGAATTTTTCAACAGGCACATTATATGAGGGAGTTTCTATTACAATGCTAATAATAACCCCATTTAGTAAACCATTAATCACCGCATTCATGTGTGAGTTAATATGTGTTTATGAGAATTTTATGTTGTCATAGTAACTCGTCTATGAGAGTTTAGAAATAGAAAAGGGAATCATTTTTATGTGAGATTAATTCCATAAGTCACAATACACACACACACACACACACAAAAGGATACAACTTTAGAGGATAAGTTCACCATCAAAAAGGGATTTGGGATCTGGGTCGTGGACATATTCTGGGAATCTATTAGCCGCCCGAGTTATGGTATACGATAGTGGGCAGTTCTTATCCATGCTTGTCATGTTTCCAAATTTGACATTGAAAGACTATTTACCTAAATGCAACTACATGACATGATGCAATTCTAAATACATACAAGTCTCATGTCTATTGTTGTATGTTTTAGTTGACCTCGCAAGCAAACGAGTTATCGTTGGGTATTACAAGGGTCGTATCCCAAGGGACGGTATTATGAGTCTAAGACGGTTTAATCAAATTCTAGTTTAATTCTAGCTAATATCAAGTTGAAGATGTTTAATACTAAACAAGACTAAAGAGGAGGCAAAGATGCGATTTAAAACAAAGATTAAAAGAAACTAAGGTGAATGAGTTCATTAATGCAAGTATAGGTCAGTTATGGTGGGGGTTAAAACTAGTCTAATAGCGAGTATAAACAAGCCTCCACATCTCTGTGAGAGACGAGCCCTAGCCTAAGGTTTGATTGGGTTCTCGCCCTAACCTCCCCCTAAACATCCAAAACATACACAAATACAATACAAGTCTAAGCTCTCACTCAAACTATTAATTAAACATGGAAATGACTTAAATTACTCATTCAAGCATTTCAACAAACACTTTGTGTGTACAATACAAGTAGACTACCAAAAGACTTAATCTTTATGCCCAATTACCATAATCGACCCATAAACCTACATTAAATCCCCTATCTAACCTATTAATACACTACTCACTCATACTAATGAAAGAAAGTATTAAAGATGGATACTTTGATATGAAATAAACAAGAGATGACATAGTTAACCTGAAAACTAGATAAATAAACAAGAACAAGTAATTAAAAGACAAGTAATGAAATAAAGATGAGAAATTATACAAAAACTTGTAAGAAAGGATGAAACTTAGATTAATAATCAAATAAGAGTCTCCTCTTGTCTTCAAATTACAACCCAATTGTTTACTAATAGCTAATAAAGAGACTAGATCTAACAATAACTAAGTAGGAAATTGAGTAATTATCACTAATTAAGAAAGGATTAGAGTGCTAATTAAGAAGTATTTCTTACTAATTACTAGGGTTCTTGTATCTAGGGTAGACGAATAGAAATGAATGAAGAGAGGGGTATTTATAGGTGGGTGGGATTAAGGGGTTCAAAATAAGAAGTTTTGCTTTTGCAGACTGGGGTTTCAGCCGTCCGGCCGGCCGTCGGTGGTCTGGAACGGTTGGGGCTCTCTGACTCAAAAATTGAGTTTTCTTCGAGTGGAGGAAGCCCCAGCCGGCCGGCCGGCTGCCGGTGGCCCACCTGGCTGGGACTATCTTCTTCATTTATTTTCCTTTTTCTTCATACTTACTCCCCTAGCCGGTCTGGCCGGCCGCCTGTGGCATGGACCGGCTTGGAGACCCGATTTCACCTTCTATTTTCTCGGTTTTGATTAAGGCTTGGTGGATTGCCCAGCCTGCCGGTCGGCTGCCGGTAGCATACTCGGCTGGGACTCCCCTTGCCCTTCCTTCTCTTCTTTTCTTCATTTCTTTTCTTTTCTTTTTATTTTTATTTTTCTTCTTTTATTTTTCTTCTTTTCCTTATATTCTTAGTGACGGTTCCTTACTTCTCATCTCGTCTCATACTTCTTTTGGCATATTTTCGATAAAATGAGGCGGAAGTTCTTGATAAGAACGAAAGCGTGATAATAGGCAAAATGCAATGAAACCTACGCTAAAATGCATTAAATAGGGTCAAAATAGAAGAGAATGAAGAGGGGATTCGGTCTAAATATATTGTATATCAAACCTCCCCACACTTAAACATTACTCGTCCCCGAGTAAGTAAGTGAGCCAAAACGGGACCTTTATTTAATTAAGCTAACTAAACTTCTACTACAATCCGAAGAAAGGCAATTGACGGGCCTTCTCCGTCCCTTCAACTCACAACGAAGTACAATGAGGTATATACTTCCTTGCAAGGCAAGTGAGGGCTTGCGGAAAAATTAGATACATCCAAGATTAAGCACGTAAACAACATAAAGGATGCATCAACCAAAAGAACAACCACTTTCCTCATCTAAGCGGTCGGGATTCGTTTCAAAAACCAAAGGTCTAGTTTGGGAGATACCGTCTCAAAGTCCCAACGAGGTGTCAACCCTCTAGTCATGGCTCAAGCAACCCGAAAATGACCCCCAAATGCCAATAAAACGAATTCAAAGGCGGGAAATTTGGAAGCAAAGACAACCGTATAAGACCAACACGACACGACTCAAGATTCAACTAAATGTGACCCATGACTAAGAGGACTTGGACTACCGACTTCCTCACGATTTTCGTTCATCACCCATTTAATGAACGGGTGATTTTTGTGACAAAAAGTAACTAAAACTACTTAACTACTCGACTTGTGAGACATTCCCGCAATCTAATGTGTAGTCCTCTCCTATATGATCGCATATGAGATGTAAAAATGGGAATGCACCTAAAATGAAACAAGGGTTGTAACAGGGTTAGGTAGTGGGTCGAAAAGGGATTGGTGCAAGCACCATTATGGATGATGTGGAGTTACAAATCAAGAAATTGTCAAAAATTCCATTCTTTCCAATTTATTACAACAAATGAAAAAATCAAACTCGAAAGTCTGACTCACTTGGAAAAACATCATATCCCCATTTATTTTGCAACGTCTTTTTCTACTCGCTTAATGATCGATAAGGAGTGTTGCTTGACTTTTTCTCATACAAAACATGGAATAAATAAATATAATGTGACTTTTGTTGTTTTGCATTATTTCTTTCTTTTGTATTTTGTTTTTTTGCTTTTATAAAACCTCCTTATTCAAATTCAAAACGAATTATAAACCAATTATTTCAACTCAAATGAACTTAGCTTGAGTTCACTAATTAGGACACGAATTTCCCTTTTCAAAACACCAAAAACAAATCGACAACTTTCTTGATCAAGGAAGGTAGTTTATGAGATGTAGTTGGTATTTGTAGTTATGCCAAATGAAAGGCTAAGGCTCAAAGGGGATGCAAAAGTTGGTCCTATTCTAAAGGGTCGCAAATAGGCTTATATAGCAATGTGAGGCTAAAAAATTATAAGCAACGGATTGTTTCAAATTATGCACACAAAAATATACATCTCGCGACCTAAGGAAAGAACGACACACTTGTGTGTGAAGATGTGACATGCCACGCAAGGAGCCTACTCAAAAACTATGGAGATCGGGTATGAATGCACCGGTTTAAAGGAGGCTCTAGATCTTACATGTAAGTAGCTATGTCGAAGTCTAGGTCTAGCCTACAGTCTATTTGGTCTCACAAGGTGGTCCATGGTCTTTGGGTTAACTCTACTCCCCAGGTGTCTAACATGGAGGTCAAAGAGGTGCAAGCCACTAGAAGGGGGAAGGCACGGTTAAGACAATTTCATCATTGGGGTATCTTGTTCCCTCCCTAGACCATATTTTGTTAAAAATATTTACAAACTAAGTGCAAAACGGTACGTAAAGCAACAAACACATACTTACAAGTGACGGAATGCAATTCTAAATCCTACCAAAAATGAAATTGATATGCAACAATTGTCTAAACTAGCAGCACGTAGGCAACACACAACAAGTTCAAAAAAAGGAGCATCCTCATTGACAATTTCCCGTCCTCCTCCATATTAATTAAAATAAAAGAAAAGAGCGGAAAACGGAGAAAATAGTTAGCGAGCTTCTATTCTCCTATTGTTTCAAATGATCCATGTGTGCCTACATCACTTGTTAGACAAAAACATATATATACAATGCAATATTTTTGGTTTTTTGAAGATTTTTCAATTTTTTTTGAAGTTTTTGTTTGAAATACTCAACAAATAAAATAAATACAAAAATTTACAAATATGTACAAATGATATTTCCCTCCCCACACTTAGACCGGACATTGTCCCCAATGTCCAACTACTAGGAGAAGAATGAGAAGATCAAAATAAGACGACCTGTTTTTGTTCTTTTTGAAAAATTTTATGATATATAAATAACATATTTTTGGTATTTTTTCAAAAATAAATAACATGCGAACTACCCTATATGAATAAAAATCCTATATGTGACGATATATTACATAATTAAATTCTAATGCAACCTAAATGAATGCAACTAGATGTCCTAATCGAAGATATATTACAAGTACCTAAATGCATGTGAAAATGTAAAATGCATGATGGGATTTGGATTTAGGGATCATACTTGTCATTTTGGATTTTGAATTGGGAGCATGACTAACCTTCTTCACTCGGACTCTCCATCGGACTCGGTGTTCCCCCCCTCTTCATCACGGATAAAGTCATCTGTGTTCAAAGGCATGGAGGGTTCGCTGAAGAACGCACCACTCAAAGTCGTATCCTCACCCACTACCGTCCCATCTCCCGTGATGAAAACCTCCCTCGAGTTGTTTGGAGGAGCCCCGTACCAGTTGGCATCATGGCCCTCCTTGTGTGTAGCCGGGGGTGGGAAGATGGTATCACTACTCCAATAATCTTGGTTGACACGAATATCATCGTAGACCATGGAGTCGTCTTGAGTCGCATAGCCTCCATCCGGAGGAAGGTAAAAGTAAGGGTGAAGGCCGGATGGGTGGTATCCCCATCTCATAAAATCATCATACACGGGAAATTAAGATACCGATTGGTTAAAGTAGACCCGATCAATCTTCCGGTGAAACTCTTGCCTATCCTCGACGGTCGTTTGAAGGCCCAAGTTCACATTCGCCATAAACTCAACAAGTGAGTCGGGCAGAGGATATTGTTGCGGACGTTGGCTAGAAGAGCTTTGGCCTTGTTGAAATAAAAGGCCCCAAAAGAGAAAGTTCTGGTTAGGAAGAAGGGTGGTGGTTGGTTTTATTGTAAGGTCGACATTTGTCGATCATGGTCAAAAACTCAAGGGGGGGGGGGGTTCGGTTTGTCGGTTTCTTGTTCCGGTTCCGCCTCAATTTTGAGAAGTTAATGAGTAGAATCCCTCATGATCTTCATCTTTGGTGCATTAGGAAGCGGTACCGAATTTCTTTCTACCCCGTTCACCTTGACTTGCCAATAGTTTTTTTCGTCCCCGGGGTTGTTCTTAATTCATTTTAAGGAGTGTTTTATATAATCCGCGGTCAAGTAAGTATCCCCCGGGAGAAAGTTAATGCCAGGCAAAGTCCGGGTGAGGCATTTGGCAAGGTGGGTTATGATGCCACCCACCACTATCGCCGAGGTCCCCGCCGGTGAGTTGCTAAGACGATACAAGTGTAGGGCCATATGATGAGCTATACAAGACTTGAATGTATGGGGTTGGGTGAAGAGGTAGGACCCTAGAATTTCGAGGTCTGGGGTTTTAAAATTATGCGGCTCTTCCCGCCCAAAAACCGTAAAACCTATAAACCGATGACAAATGCGGATGGCGGCATTGTGAACCACATTGGCTGGTCTTTTTACTCCCTTCGCTTCATCAATTCCCGAGATAGATTTCCAAACCCTCCCCAAGTCATTGCCCTCCGGGGGTTTATGGGAGGGGGTCGGGTCAAGACCGAAGTGCCTGGCAAAATCCTCAAGGGAGAGGTCATAATCCCGGTTGAGAAGTCAAAATTGCAAGGAACCTACCTTTAAGTTTCGATGCTTGAAAATTTTTAGGGAGCTCAAAAACTCCAAAGTGAGGCGGGGGGAAGTCTTTTCATGGATATCTTACATCCTTTTCATACCCACCTCGATAAAATATCAAGGGAATCTTGTCTAATCCTAAGGCTCACATACATGCACGATGAATAAAACGAGTGTTATGGAGGGGCGATGTTTGAACCAAATGAATTTACCTTTTTGAGGTATGCAGGCAAAATCGAGTCCTGGAAAGTTGGGGTCGCGACCCGTATCGTTGGCCGCTTTTGCCATCAATTCCGCTTGGGCACTAGCTAGCTCCCCACTCCTTAGTCTTTTTCTTGTCGTTGCCATGGCTAAAAAAATCAAGGGTTAAGACTTGAGGTGAGTAGTGAAGGTAATAAGGGAGTTGGGGTGATTTTTGGAGGATTTAGTGAGAAAAAATGTTAGAGGGAGAAGTGGAAATTTAAGAAAATGAAGTTGAGTAGAAGGAAAAGAAGGGGTAAATGTAGCCTTATTCTCGGCTAAGGGGGTCCCAACCGGTCATGGGACCAGCCGCCAGGTACCCGTCTGGGACTTCTTACCTTCGAATTTTTTTTTTTGATTTTTTTCGGTTTTTACGTTAGGGGCTCCCGGCCGGCGGGGATGACTGACCGTTAGTCACCGGGCTGCGACTTCCTTCCTTTCCTATTTTTTTCTTCAATGATGCTGCTCCCAGTCGGCCGACTGGATATGAGTCCTCTCCTCTCCAACTTTTTCAAACTTTTCTTCATAGGGGGTGGTGGCCAGCTGCCGGCCTACCGGCTCTTACCCCCACCTTCATCTTTCTTACATAAATTGAAACATTTTGTATCAGGGAGTCCCAGCAGGCGGGGGTGACCGGCCGCCGGCCACCTGGCTGGGGCTTCTTCCTTCGTGTTTTCAACAATTCCTCTAGATCGACTTCCGACTTCCTTACTTAGCCCCGAAATTTGATTTTTGCGTTTCAAATCGACTCAGTAAGTCGGGATAAAAGCTAAGTAAAGGAGGGCCCCAGCCACTTTTTTCACAACATAAACTTCCAATAAAGTAAGGCGATCCCATCACCGAATCCAAAATTGCACAAGTTGAAGAATAAATCCAAATGTAACTAAGTTCTAATTTAAAATGCATCCAATATCTACAAAAAAAAAGGTGGTGGTTGTTTGGGAACTCCACCAAACCCGAGTTTTAGTTTTAAGACCTACTCATCCCCCAAGAGAGGGGGGTCTTCAAGATCCATTTCATTCTTTTCTTCATTCGGTAGCCCTTGATAGTATTATTTGACCCGTTGGCCATTGACCTTAAAGCATTCACCCGCTTTGTTCTTCAATTCATATGAGACATATGGGTGGATGGTTACCACTAATTGGGTCCCGACCAACGAGACCTCAACTTTCCCAGAAACAATTGGAATTTTGAGTTGAACAATAGGACCTTGTATCCAACATTAATCTCCCTCCTCACGATCTTTTGAATCGTGCCATTGCATGGTTCTTTCCTTGTAAAGTTTTGAATTCTCATAAGCATCCATTCGAAGCTCATCAAGCTCATTCATTTTCAAGTATCGTTTATTACCCGCGAGGTCCATGTTGTAATTAAGATCCTTCAAAGCCCACCTAGCTCTATGCTCCAACTCCAAGTGTAAGTGACATGATTTCCCAAAGTCCAACCAGTAGGGCGTGGTGCCTAGGGGAGTCTTGTAGGCGGTCCTCAAAGCCAATAGCACGTCATTGAGCTTCGTGCTCCAATCTTTCCTTGACTTTGTCACTACTTTTTCTAGAATTGCTTTGATTTGTCGGTTGGACACCTCCACTTGCCCATTTGTTTGAGGATAATTGGCAAGTGCGACCTTGTGTCTAACTCCATATTTCTTAACTAGAGCATAGATGGTGCAGTTAATGAAATAGGAACCTGCGTCACTAATCACGGCTCATAGGACACCGAACCTTGGGAAAATATAGTCTTTGAATAACTTGGTCACCAGTTTTGAGTCATTGGTGGGAGCGGCAATAGCTTCTATCCACTTGGACACGTAATCTACCGCAACCAAAATGTAGTGGTTGCCAAAGGAGGTAGGAAACGGTCCCATAGAATCCATTCCCCGTACATCAAACAATTCGACTTCCAAGATGTTATTAAAGGGCATCTCATCTCTTCTTCCAATGTTGCCTCTCATTTGACAAGAGCCACAAGAGTGAACAAAGGCATAAGCATCCTTGAATAGATATCTCCAATAGAATCCACAATGAAGGAACCGAGCTCATTGTTGTCAGAATCCTGATTCGATCCTACGATTATACGATTTTACGATCCAAAAACACTTGACCGATTCCAGATCTTACGATTCTATTTTAGTTGTAGAATCTTACGATCCTATTTTTGTGAAACTTTTTTGAGGTAGGATCATAATACGATCCTACGATTCTTCGATACTACGATCCGATTTTACAGGAAAAGGGATAAATATATATTTTATATAATGACATTGTAAAATCCGAATCTTGTAAGTTATACAAACAAGTTTATAAAATGACACTAAAAACTATTAATGATCAATAATTTATGGATAAATATTAATAAATATGTATTTTAATCTTCAATTTTATGTATTTACGAAATAAAAATCTATATTTAGTTAATTCGTAGAATCTTACGATCCTACGATCCGATTATATCAATTTGATTCTACCTACCCCATCGATCCAGAGTAGAATTCCAATCCTAACAACATTGCCCAAGCTTGAGTTCTTGAGGTAGATAGGTGGCCTCCATAAGTGGTAGAATGACAAGCTTGTAGGATAGCTCGTCCTTTCTCATGTGTGACACATCTACGGTAGATTCCATCATTGCATCTTCTATAAAGAAAAAGGGTCCTGCCAAACATACATCTTGGACTCATACCTAAGTTTCTTCTTATCTTGGTGGTTGAAGTCCCCCGGGATGAAGTTGGAGCATAAGAAATTTGCGATGTCCGCATACCAAGGGTCGGTAGTGAGCATCGCTAATAAAGTCTCATCGGGAAACCACTCATTAATGGGGACTTTATCTTCTACATCTCCTCTATCATCTTGGGTTAATCTTGATAAGTGGTCCGCAACAACATTTTCGGCACCCGCTTTATCCTTGATCACCATATGAAATTCTTGTAAAAGCAAAACCCAACGAATCAATCTTGGTTTGGCCTCCTTTTTAACCATAAGGTGCTTGATGGTGGTGTGGTCGGTGAAAACAATCACCTTAGAGCAAAGAAGATAAGGCCAAAATATCTGAAATGCATACACCACCGCCAATATCTCTTTTTCCGTGGTGGTGTAGTTGCATTGAGCATTGTCCAAGGTCTTGCGCACATAGGCTATAATATAAATCTTCTTCTCGTGCCTTTGGCCTAATACTGCTCCCAAGGCAAAGTCACTAGCATGGCACATAACCTCAAAAGGGAGGTCCCAATTGCGAGGTTGCACGATTGGAGCTGATACCAATGCTTGCTTCAACCTACAAAAACTCTCATGGCAAAAATCATCAAATATAAAGGGAGTGTCTTTGACAAGAAGTGAGGTGAGAGGTTTAGCAATTTTTGAAAAGTCTTTTATAAAACGCGTATAAAAACCCGCATCACCTAAGAAGCTCCTCACACCCTTGACATTTGTGGGTGGGGGAAGTTTATCAATCACCTCAACTTTTGCCTTGTCCATTTGGAACCCTTTTCTTGGAAATAACGTGACCAAGAACAACTCCCTCTTGTACCATAAAATGGCATTTTTACTAATTCAACACAAGGTTAAATTGGATGCAAGTTTGGAGTACTTGGGAGAGGTTCTTCAAACAATCATCAAATGAGGTGGCATGGACACTAAAATTGTCCATAAACACCTCCATAGACTTCTCAATGTACTTAGAAAAGATAGACATCATAGCCCTTTGAAATGTCCCGGAAGCATTGCAAAGTCCAAATGGCATTCTCCGATATGCGAAGACACCATAAGGACATGTGAAAGTAGTTTTTGCTTGGTCATCCGGGTGAATAGGAATTTGGAAGAACCCGGAGTAACCGTCAAGAAAGCAAAAATACTCATGATTTGTCAATCTCTCGAGCATTTGATCAATGAAAGGCAAAGGAAAATCATCTTTGATTGAGGTGGAATTTAGCTTACGGTAATCAATGCACATTCTCCATCCCGTGACAGGTCGAGTAGAGATGAGTTCACTACCCTCATTCTCTACCACGATTATACCACCCCTTTTAGGGATGATTTGAACCGGCCTCACCCATTCGCTTCCCGAGATGGAGTTTATGATTCCGGCCTCAATCAATTTATCAATTTTCTTTCTCACTACTTCCCTTAATTTATCATTTAATCTCCTTTGAGGTTGGGCACAAGGTGCTTTTCCATCCTCTAGTGTAATGCGATGCATACACACTCTAGGATCGATACCCACAAGATCGTCAATGCTATACCCAAGTGCCTTCTTGTTGATTTTAAGGTCATTTAAAAGTTTTTCTTTTTGTTCAAGTTCTAGGTTAGTATTGACAATCACCGAAAATCCCTTTTCCTCATCAAGATAAGCATATTCAAGGGAGGGGGGCAGGGTAAAGTTTTAAGGTCTACTTTTGGAGGGTTCTTACCCTCACCTTCAGCAAGGAGTGGTGGTAGAGCTTCATAATCCTCATCAACAACTTTCCCCAAACATAGATCATTAGCATCTTGGATAACATCTTCTACAATATCCACCGAATAAGCACTTTTAAACATTGGCTTGGACAAGACACCCGTCAAGGAAAACTCGATTACATTGCCTCCAACATTGAAACAGAGTCGTCCATTCTTCATATCAATCATGACTCCCCCGGTTGCCATGAAGGGTCTTCAAAAGATTATTGGAGTTTGTTGATCCTCCGGAATATCTAATATCACAAAGTCCGCCGGTATGTAGAAATTCCCTACCTTTTCCGGTACATCCTCTATTACACCCCTAGGATATTGTACCGATCGATCGGCCAGTTGCAATGTCATGGAGGTAGGAATCATGTTTTGTAAGCCGAGTTTCTTAGCAATAGGAAGTGGCAAGATGCCGACAATTGCACCCAAGTCAGACAATGCTCTTTCAATGTTCACATTGCCAACCATGCATGGAATTTGAAAAGCTACCCGGATCTTGTAGATTCTTTGGCATATGGTTGAGTAACACCGCACTACATTCCTTAGTTAAGGCTACTATCCCATCACTTCCAATACCCCTCTTTTTGGTGAGAACATCCTTGAGAAATTTTGTGTAAAAGGGCATTTTTGTTACTACCTCGATGAAAGGTAGTGAAACCTCTAGATTCATCAACATCTCTAAAAATTTAGAGAATTTTTTCTCCTCGGTCTTAGCTCTCTCTCTATGGGGAAATGGCATTGGTGGGATGTAGGCTTTGTTGGGAGGTGGGGCTTCTTTTGAGTCATCACTTTTCTTGGGTTCTTTTTCTTTCTTTTTGTTTTCCACTTCTTCAAGAATCACTTCCTCCAACACAGAGTTCTCATCATCCATAGCTTTCTCATCAACCTTCCCTTTTCTTGGAAGTCTCACCTCTAATTGTTAGTGAAAGAAGTGGACTCTCAATTCCTCCTTTCATCACCTTTCTTTTCCTATTTGACTCATGCTCATAGTCTTTGTATGGATCTTTCAACTCTTTCCCACTCCTCAAGGCAACCACATGTGCTTGTTGATGATGTGGTGGTCCATCCTTAGGGTGAGAGCCTTGCATTGGAAGAATTTGTTCTCCTTTTTGAAGGTTGATAGGCCCTTGGTTAGCTAAATAAGAATCAAAGTTCCTCTGTTAGGCATGGACGTTTAAAATATCGGATCTCAAGAGTTTGAGTTATTGCTCCGCATTTGCTTCACGTTGCAGCAATTGCTCCATTGAAGAGTTGGATTGTTCACATGGAGGTGGAGGTTGTTGGTAATTTTGTTGTTGTTGGAAGTTATTGTTGTTGTATTGGTTCCAGTTGTTGGGGTTTATTTGTTCTCTAAATGGAGGGGGAACATATGGTTGATTGTCACGTTAGGACGAATTTTGGCCATGGTTGTTGTTGTAAGACCTTGAATGGTCGGGTTTGGGAGGTGGTTGATATTTTGGGGCTTGATAATTGGGATCCAAGGGTTGCCCTTCATATGAGTGTTTCTGCTCTTTATTTGGGAAGGCTCGGTATAAAGTCTCTTGTCGTTGATAGAAGTACCTAGGTTGGTTCTCTTGCATTGCAAAACACTCTTGTTGGAATTGATCCTCGGGAGGGAAGGAAGGACATACTTCATATGTGTGGCCAACACCACCACAAGTATCGCATATCGGTTGTTGGGAGTAAGATCTTGGTGGAGACCTTTGTTGCTTAACATAGTCCACACTATCTTGACTTGGTCTTTCTCTTGGGAGTTGGTGGATTTGTCCCTTGCCTTTGTCTTGCCCCAAATTATCAATCTTCTTTGAGAGCTCATCCAATTTGAGTTTGGTTTCCAACTCGAGTCTACTCGACCCTTCACCTCGACCCTAACTCTCTCTCGAACCATATCTATTCTCCATATCGGAGATGTTTTGAATCATCTCCGTGATTTCGGCGTTGTTCATTTTATCGAAATTTCCCCCGGAGGCCGCCACTATCATGTCTCGAAATCTTTGCTCTAGAGTTTGAAACAGGTTTAAGTAGTCGACCACTTCGGGATACTATGGTGAGGGCAAGAGGTTAGAAGATCTCAAAACCTCTCCCAAGCTTCACTCAATGTCTCATAGTCTTTTTGCTTGAAGGTTTGCAATTCATGCCTCATCCTTGCGGTCTTTAAAAGGGGGGGGGGGGGGTGTAGAACTTGGTAATGAAGGCCTTTGAGAGGCTAGCCCAAGTGGTGAACGTTCCTGGTTCATGAGAATTCAACCATTTTTTTGCATTGTCCTTCAAGGAGAAGGGAAATAACATGAGTAAGATTTGGTTTTCGATGATTCCATTTCTCTTGATTGTGCCCACCTTCTCCTTAAAAACTACCAAGTGTTCATTGGCATCCTCATCCTTCAACTCATGAAATATGTCTTGTTGAATGAATGAGATGACATGACGATGGAGTTCAAAAGTGTTGTGGGCAATATCTCCATAGTTAATGGCCGAGCAAGACCGATTAGGATCCGGCCTATTTTAATAGCCCATAGGTTGGTCGTCCATTTCTTGTATGAAAGGGTTGTTTGTTGGTGAATTTGGTGAAATTCGATAATTTGGTGAGTGGGTGTTGTTTGAGTTTTGTGAGAAGGTGGGTAAATTTATGGGTGAATCCTTCAACTTAGTCTTGTTTAATTCGAGCTAATAGGAAGTTGAAGATGATTAATACTAAACAAGACTAACAAGGAGGCAAAGATGCGATTTAAAACAAAGATTAAAAGAAACTAAGGTGAATGGGCTCATTAATGCAAGTATAGCTCAATTATGGTGGGGGTTAAAACTAGTCTAATTGCAAGTCTAAACAAGCCTCCACCTCTCGGTGCGAGACGAGCCGTAGCCTAAGGTTCGATTGGGTGACTTAAATTACTCATTCAAAACACACACAAATACCATCAAGTATTTGTTGAAATTACTAGTAATTAAACTACTAGTAATTAAACATGGAAATGACTTAAATTACTCATTCAAGCATTTCAACAAACACCTTGTGTGCACAAAACAAGTAGACTACCAAAAGACTTAATCTTTATGCCCAATTACCATAATTGACCCATAAACCTTCATTAAATCCCCCATATACCCTAGTAATACATTACTCACTCATATTAATGAAAGAAAATATTAAAGATGGATACTTTGATATGAAATAAATAAGAGAAGATATATTCAACATGAAAACTAGATAAATAAACAAGAACAAGTAATTAAAAGACAAGTAATGCAATAAAGATCAGAAATTATACCAAAACTTTTAAGAAAGGATGAACCTTTGATTAATAATCAAATAAGAGTCCTCTTGTCTTCAAATTACAACCCAATTGTTAATAAATAGCTAATAAAGAGACTAGATCTAACAATACCTAAGTAGGAAATTGAGTAATTATCACTAATTAAGAGAGGATTAGAGTGCTAATTAAGAAGTATTTCTTACTAATTACTAGGGTTCTTGTATCTAGGGTAGAAGAATAGAAATGAATTAAGAGAGGGGTATTTATAAGTTGGTGGGATTAAGGGGTTCAAAATAAGAAGGTTTGCTTTTGCGGACTGAAGGTCCGAGCCGGCCAGCCGGCCGTCGGTTATCTGGATCGGCTGGGGCTCTCTTACTCAAAAATTGAGTTTTCTTCAAGTGGAGGAAGTCCCAGCCGGCTGGGACTCTCTTCATCCTTTCTTCTCCTTTTTCTTCATGCTTACTCCCCCAGCCGGACTGGCCGACCGCCGGTGGCCTTGACCGGCTGGGAGCCCCTGCTTCACCTTCCATTTTCTTTGTTTTTCTTGAGGCTTGGTGGAGTGCCCAGCTGGCCGGCCCGCTGCCGATAGCATACCCGGATGGGACTTTCCTTCCCCTTCCTTCTCTTGTTTTCTTCATTTCTTATCTTTTCTTTTTCTTTTTCTTCTTCTTCTTTTAATTCTTGTTTTCCTTATATGCGTAGTGACGGTTCCTTGCTTCTCATCCCGTCTCATACTTCTTTTGGCATATTTCCTATAAAATGAGACGGAAGTTCATGATATGAAAACAAAGCGTGATAATAGTCAAAATGCAATGAAACCGACGCTAAAACGCATTAAATAAGGTCAAAATATAAGAGTATGAAGAGGGGAATCAGTCTAAATATATTGTATATCACATATGCTGTAACAAACTACATGCCATATAATAACCTAATGCAATCTTATAACAGCACATAGGTTTCTCACAGCCGCCAATCCAAAGAATTCACATCACAATCATCAACATACATCCTCCAAACTTATATTGTGAATAAGAAGTAAAGAAAGAAATAGGTAGAAGACATAAAAACGATCATACTGCGGCGGTCTTCTTTTTCCCTTCATTATGTCTCTTAGTGATGCGTAGTATACCTAAGTATGGAGATTAGAAGGAAACAACAATGTATATATACAAGCTAGACTATGTACAAGCTAATCTTTAGGATTTTTCAAGTTTTTCGAATTTTTTGGATTTTGAAATGATTTTAAATGTACAAAACACACATGTTTTTGGAATTTTTCAAAATTTTCAAAATTTTATTGATTTTGGAATTTAAATTCCCATCCCGCACATAGGAACGTACATTTTTGTCCAATGTACGAAATGAGATTATTAAAAATCAATAAACCATGTTTTAGGGGTTTTTTTTAAATGATCTTGTAAAATGAAAAGAACATGTTTTTGTGTTTTTGAATATGGAAAAGGACAACATTTGTGGTTTTTAAATATTTGAGAAATATACACAACGTATACGATATATTACAAGAGGGTGAATAATGCAAATTATTTAATGCTATATACAATGCATGAATTACGCTATATGACTTGTACTAAAGGCAACCATGATATAATACAAGAATAAAGTGTCCTACATGAATGCAAACTAGGCTACATGATGCATGCTTTCGGTTAGATAGAGGATCCCTTGCATTTTTAATCCAGCCTCCCAATCGAAGAAAAACAAGGTTGTTTTCGTAGAAATAATGGGAGGTTAGGTCACAAGGGATTAAAAGCACTTGTCAATATGGATTATACTAATCCGTGCAAAAATATGGTGTCTTGATGAGGTTAAGACACCCGCCTCCAATGGAACCGAGGCTCTACACCAACAAAAGAGTCCAAGCGACTCCAAAATGCAACTATATGAAAGTATGAAAAATCGTCCTTTAGCTTCCCTAACCCAAACAAGGCATATCCTTACATTTGAGGTTCATCCTTGTCGATCCAAGGGGGAGCTAAGACAAAAACATGATAAATGCCAATGTTAACCAAACTAGAATGCATGCTAGGAAGAAAGGAATAAGTACTTACAAATGGTGATTATAAAGAGGACTCCACCAAACTGGCTTCTTGGCTTCTCTAATGACAAAATCCATGCCACACAACGCTTTTAACAAACGATCAAATGTTTGAACGTAATCCTCAAACAAGCACAAGTAAAGCTTTGTCCATTTCAAGACAAAGTAAGCTCATCTTCTATTCATCTTGGCCATAACACTTGGGCACTTGTGATACTTTAAACCAACAAACTCACAACATTTGTCAATAAAAGGTAGGAAATATTATTCATGCTCTTTGGGAGGCTTCAAATATTCCACACACCATGGGAATCAAAGATGATAGGGTTGTGCTCAATCGATTCTTCTTGAAGAGATATTTTATTTCCTTGAAAAGGGGATGGTTGAGGAATAAAAGGAGTAGAGGTCAACTTCTCACCATTGAGGTCATTCATGCTACCATTTGTGTCACGTCCTTCTTGTCCCTCCTTAGAACCCAAGCCATTTTTTAAGAAGAGAGCTTCTAGTTGTTTCAAACTATGGTCAAAGCTACAAAAATCATAGCTTTCTTCCCGACTTCTCAATTCTTAAAAGATAGCAAGTTAAATTTTGTCAGACTTCACTTCCAAATTTTTGCCTTAACCTTCCCAAGTACCCATGACACACATATCTTCTACGTGTGTTATAGAAAGAAAGTGTCGTGGAAGGTCTTTCCCATCATCATTGTAAACATCCCAAGTAGGAGGAGAAAAAGTAGTTGGATCGTAATTTGCCTCACACTCATCATCCCTTGAGAATGTATCTTCAAAGGTGGAAGAATCGTTCAAATCCTCCACTACCTCATCCTCCATTTCTCCATTATCATTTAGCTCACAATAATTGGCACAACCCTCCTCCTCATCATCACTATCATCCTCAATAAAACCTCTTCCCTAAAAGGGAGCATAAGTGTTTCTCATATCATTCATTGAGGGTGTGTGGCAACAAGCAAGAGGAAATGTCTCATTGTCATCCATCTTGCCATTTTCCTCTTGTTCTTCATCAAGCTCTTGGCTGGCTTGTAATTGAGCTAATTTTGTAGCCAATATAATCCCATGGGCTACAATGCAATGTCATGGAGAAACATGTGTAATACTCTATGAGTGGGGTGCCCCGGAAGAAATTCGTTGATAGGCTTAAAAATCTGACTAGTGTTTAAAGCAATTGAAAGTAGTACTCAAATCAACAAAGTGCATTTTCTTTTCTGGTTATCCATGCAAAAGAACTCAAACGTTTTGCGTGCTTAACTGAGAGTAGTCTTAGGATAGGTGACCTCCAAGGAAGGTTTCCGGGATGCGTATGAGTGAGGACAAAATGCGCTAGAAAGGACATGTGTTGATCCGTGGGCCATGTACACGGGCTGGGAAGTTATCGTGAGTGACTGCTTCCGACCCAGGGTTTGGGTCGGGGTTCTAACTCATGTCCCTTGCTTGGGCTTCCTATTTCAGTCGCACAATTTGAAAGATTAAACTTTGCATATCAAGTTCATGGTTCTCAACTTGTTGTGGGAAGAAGGGTGGTTGGTTATGTGGTTGGGTGTAAGTATTTTGGAATATTTGTTGTTGTGGAGGTTGGACATTGGGGCTTTCATAAGGAGAGATGGGGTAGTAGCTTGGGATTTCATTATGTGAGATATAGGATGAGATTATGTTATCTTGCTCAATAAAATCTCTAAACTCATGGAAGCCATAGCCAAGAGGTTCACCTTGCTCATACACTTCTTGTTGAAAGCGTTGTGTCATTATTGAAGCTTATGCAAATAAAAGGAAACTACAAACAAAGAAACTAAATAAAGGATTAGAAATAAACTTGTGGAACAAAATTTCTCAAGGCAAACAAGCACAACTAGCAAAGTCTAGAAAGCAAATCAAGTACATCGCACCGTACCCGGCAACGATGCAATTTTGACACGCATCGTTTTGAGTATCAAACATTATTTATAACAAGACTTAGGACGGTGAAAATTGAAGATCGGTCCACTGGGACGGTGTATATTCGATATGGAATGTCTAAGCTAGTTATGCTCAAGAGGTGTCATGATATATAAAATTTGGTTATGACTAAAATAAAACATATAATAAATTCAAGAATTGGAAATATAACTAATCTAAGACGAATAAATATCAAATAAAGGGGACTAGGGTCAATTGGGTTCATATGGGTGACTAGGGGATCTCTTAGTCAAGTCTAAGTCGATTATTGGGGTCCAATTTGGCAAGAGGGCCGAGTCTCTCGATCTAACAACCACACCATAGGCCGACACTAGCTAGCTGTCGCGTATACTAGATCCATCTACCAACAAACAAAACGTTCTAGCATAGCTTAAGGCTTTCGATCTTATAAGCATGCATAAAAGTGAACAAACAAGAAAGTTGTCAAACAAGAGTTTTATTGAACATGTAGAGTGCAAGAATTGAAAGTAAGACTATTAATTAACAATAAGACTAAACAAGCATAGACTACCCGCTAATCATAACCATAATCCCCCACCAACCCTAGCAAGGTCACTACTCACCAATTAAGATGAGAAATATGGAGGAATAAGATGAGAATTTAAGACAAGACATAATAAAATTAAACAACCAAATAGTGAGATAAAACAAAGAATAAAAATAAAATCAAAGAGATTAATAAAGTTACCAAATAATTAGGAAATAAGATTAATATAAATAGGAAATCTTGAATAAAGGAGAAGTCTTTGTCACCAATATTCCATATAAACTCAAGAAAACCCGATTACAAGACTAGATCTATAACTAATTACGGAGAAATTTGAAGAAGAATTAAACTAATTAAAGGACTAATCTAATCTAGTACCTCTAATCTAAGTTTAGGGTTTCGACTCCTTTAATTACATAAGAGCGGGTATATATAGGTTTACAAAAGAGGAGATACAGTATTTAGAATGAAATGGGCCTCTGGTAGAGTCCCGAGCGTGACACGCGAGTCACGCTCGTGAAGGCTGAAATTCGACATCTGTCACAAGCGTGACAGGGGTGTCATGCTCGTGACAAGTTCATCTCGACTCCTGTCACTACCGTGAGAGACTTTTGATGCGGTGAAAATTGCTCCTCGC
This sequence comes from Heliosperma pusillum, assembly GCA_022085475.1. Classification (NCBI taxonomy): domain Eukaryota; kingdom Viridiplantae; phylum Streptophyta; class Magnoliopsida; order Caryophyllales; family Caryophyllaceae; genus Heliosperma; species Heliosperma pusillum. Next base: position 4,094 of record JAIUZE010021433.1, on the reverse strand, counting down.
CTTCTTTCTCTCTTGGTCACGCCAGTGACCTCACCGTCACACTAGGGAAGGCTTGGGAAGAATGGGGGACACTTATTTCCCTCTAGTGACCAAAGTTTCACTAGAGGGAAACTAGTAAGTCTTCTTCACACTTCTTAATTTGGCTTGCCTCAACTCGGTATGGCTTTGGCACACCAAGTAAGGCTTTCAAGGTGGGTGGGACTATCTAGGGTATACTGTGGGACCTCCAAGTAGCTTATCAGCCTCAACTCGGCATGGTTTTGGCACACCAAGTACTAATACCCAATGAATTTAGAGCATTATCATCTAAAAAAAGGGTGGGGTTAATAGGGGGAGTACAAAGGGATTTAAACTTGTCTATATGTGCTTGGTTGGCATAGACGAAGGTTGGGAATTTGTCTACACCGTTTATCGTTTCTCGCATCACCATCGTTGTGGCCAATACCTCCATGTTTACGCTTCCGCTATAGCTGCTACTCTGCTGGGTCGGTGACGCGCGTTGACCATGTCCTCTACATGACCACTGTGTGTGGTTTGCCTTCCTCGATATATGGTGTGGTCATGGTGGTCGGATTGCTTTGTCGCTGCCTTTGGTCTCGTGCTCGCGGATGGGGGTGATTTCTCTTCCTTTTTCCTCTACTATCCATTGGTAGATTGTCTCACAAACATATTAATTAAATGATTTATCAATAAACAAGAAAAATTCCAAAATATGTATCAAACCCTATTTCAATTTGGAGGATGAACCAAAGTGAAAAGGTTTAAATGTTGTGTGGAGGATAGGGGATTTGATTTTAATGGTTTATTTTATGAGAAAATAGAGAGATTACCTTGGTTATTAATGGAGATGATGAGTGAGAGAGAGATTAAACAATAAGATGAAGGGGGGGGGGGGGTTTAATTAAAGACGGAGGCCTGATAGAGACAGGTTTATCGACTTGGAGATTTCTTCGATCGATTTATCCCAACTTCCTTCAATAATAAATTTTCATTGTTGATTGACTAAACGATTAGGTTGATCGACTTGTTCCAACTTTCTATCATTTAGTCGATCGACTTGTCTCAAATATCCTCAAAATTAGACTTCTTGTGTCGATCGATAGAAGGCGATCTATTTCACCTCCTTCCGTCTTCACACCCGCGCAAACATCCTACACACTCTACAAATGTAAGTAAAGGGATGCAAGTAAAGGCTTAAACCTTTCTCCCGCGCTAAGATGTAATTTACAAAGCCTTAAACCAAAGTAAAGGCTACGAAATACGCTGAGAGACATGCAAGTTTAGTGACGAGTAATAACTAAAGGGATGAACTCAAAAATAACAAAACTTCTAATACAAATGAAATAAATTAAAGGAAGGAATTTTACAAACCGGGATGCCTCTAGGTAAGCGCTGGTTTAATGTCCCGCACGACATTGTACCTCATATATGCAGATTCGGTGACCGATTTGAGGTGCAACACCTCAACGATTCCAATTATATCGGTCGTGCGATAGTGCGGTTTCACTTGATGACCATTGACCTTAAACCTTTCTCCCGCAGACTTTTATAACTAAAGTGACCCGCACTTAGAAGTAGAAATTTCCGTATAAGGGCCTGACCTCTTGGACTTCAGTTTACCAAGAAAAAGACGGAGTCGGGAGTTGAACAACAATACTTTCTCACCATCTTTAAACTCAAGTGGTACAATGTTCTTGCCATGCCACCGCTTTGTCTTCTCTTTGTAGGTTCTGGAGCTGTCATTGGCATTCATGTGACAACCCTCGCGAATGCGGAAATATAAAACATACAAGCATGTGAATTATATAGCGGAAAATACGGTATTTTAAAAATCTTTATACATGCAAGATAGAAAAATACGAGGAGTGTCAAAATTTTACAAACTAAATAAAAATACCACAAGAGACGTAGTCTCTCAAAGTGTTAACAAAAGACAAAGTAATTAGCAACTAGCTAAACAACGTGTAGAGGTGTTTCATCCAGGGACAACGCCCGCTAGCTCACACCCGAACCCAAAATAGCATAAGCAAAAAGCCATCCATGCAAGCAACCTGTTCATTCTTGAAAAACATGAACGTTACAATTAGTGGGGAGTAACTCCGAGTTCTCCCAGCCATATCACATTAAACGTACATATAAGGAAATACAAAAGTAAAATCATGTATATATAGATATACATGTGAGATACGATAAGAATAGATAGGCAATTCGATAAATAATGATAAGAACATATGGAATACAAATCCGAATCCATCATGTTATTCAAAGACTCGGGGAAGACACTCTTAGGCAACCGAATACGCTCACTAGGGCTTGCAATGACCATGAATAAATCCAATCATGTTATCATCCATTCAAACAACCCAATACATAGACGGTGCCCAATCGTGCAATGACCATGAATAATATCATGAAATCACGCATTCAAGAACGACACAAGACGACATCTCTCACGATAAATGAAACGCACTAGCATCGTGTACATGGCAAGTATGATTAACAGGCATCCACGGGATCACATTTCCCTGAACTCATACGCGATGCTTACATTTCGCCGAGTAGACTAGTTTCCTCCGGTTGGGAGCCGACGATTAATAATACGGTCCTAGTTAAACCTGGCCAGGATCGTGGAAATAAACGTGTTCGATTACGACATGCGATAAAATTTCATCCAAGACGCGGTCTTACAATAATATGCGAGTACCCCAAATTCGGTAGATCAATTCACGAAAGAGGCGAAAAACGAGCTCAAGCATCATAACAAGCGGTACGCTACATGCAATGACACCACCTCGCAAGTATACAACATTTGACGACCGGGTCGATCAACGCATAGCGTTCGCCTCCCAACAACGTCGTTATATGCCCACTAACACATGCAATTAAGCAGTAAGGATACACTCCTCGTTCCGACATTCCATCCTTACGAACGTGGAGGTAGCCAAGGGAATGACAGTACAAAGCAAAGACAAAATCGTCTCAACCGTAACATTTGTAAAAACGAATCAAAGGGGGACCATACCAAAAAAACCGTCACAAAACAGTGATTACAAGCGAAGAAATACATATATCCAACAATGAATATTATAAGTCATACGTAAAATTTTACGATAACGATCATGCGAACTAATATGAATTACGAGTTTTAGAGATTTATAAGAAAAATACAGCCGTGTTCCAGGCCGGTGTGGAGGGAGGCGGCCGGTACCCCGGCTCGGAGCACAACTACACACAAAACACAAGTTTGGAAACTAACTAAAACAAGGGTCCACTTCAAACGGTCATAACTGGAGTTCTAGACATGGAAATACAGAAATTCTAAGTCGAGGTGATATCTTATCCTCTTACGGTTCCAACGAATGGTCACAAACCCAAAACCAGCAAGTAACGAAGGAGATATGATCATTCTACGAAAAAGGGTCAATGCAGTGAAACTGCACGAGTCCACCCGAGAACAACAACACCATTTCTATCATTTCCAATTTTCATAATTCACTTCTATCAACTATCAACAATCAATATTCATCATCAAAAATCATCAAATAACAACAATCAGGTGACATCCCTCGCGAATGGGGAAATATAAAACAAACAAGCATGCGAATTATATAGCGGAAATATGAGATTTTAAAAACCTTTTATACATGCAAGATAGATAAAACGAGGAGTGTCAAAATATTACAAACTAAGTGCGGAATACAACAAAGAGACGGAGTCTCTCAAAATGTTAGCAAAGAACAAGTGTTTAGCAAACTAGCTAAAATCGTCTAGAGGGTAATCATCCAGGGACTACGCCCGCTAGCTCACACCCGAACCCAAAATGTCAAGCAAAAAGCCATCCATTGCAAGCAACCTGTTCATTCCTGAAAAACATGAACGCCACAGTCAGTGGGGAGTAACTCCGGGTTCTCCCAGCCAATCCATCAAACGACCATAGAAGGAAAATACAAAAGTAGGCATGCATACCTATAGATATACATGTGGAGATAGATAAGGATGATAGGCCATTCTATAGATAATGATAAGATCATAGGAACTCCAATTCGTACCTCATTTCTATTCAAAGGACTCGGGAAGGGAAAGACACTCTTAGG
>JAIUZE010021432.1:0-28478 GCA_022085475.1 Heliosperma pusillum | reverse complement strand
CATAAAAGGGAAAAATTAATATCCTTTCAAATGAAAAACTCATTCAACATCATTTTCATTTTCATTTTAATCTAATCTTTATTAAATTAAAACATCTACAAATCTATTGTATGTTATTTTAACAGATTAAAATAACAAAATAAATCTAAATGAAAACGAATACGAAAGGAAATACGATTCTATAAAGTACTTGATCGAGAAGAAATTAAACAGTTAAGTCTCTCGATCGTAAAGAAAACGTGTCGATCGTGTATACTGTTTACTCGATCGACTAATTCTTCCTAGTCGACAAACAGGGACCTCGATCGAGTATAATCATCACTCGATCGACCAAAAATTTGAGAAAACTGCTCGATCGAGCGAACACAAGTACTCGATTGACCAAAAATTTAGAAAACTGCTCGATCGAGTGAACACAAGTACTCGATCGACCAAAAACTCACAAAAACTGCTCGATCGAGACACTAAAGTCCTCGATCGAGTCAAACACACAGCGGCATAAACAGTTTCGGTTTATGAAATCAAATTAAAACAATTTCGTGGCCTATGCTCTGATACCACTTGTGGAAAATCGGTATTACCACAATACAATTATTATAGGATTATAACGAAATAGTAATAACTTGATTATTCTAGTCATAAACGAAAACAAGAATAAGAGTATAGATTTAGAAATCAACCTCCGGTCCTAGCAATTGGCGTAAAGAACAGAGATATCAAAGTAGATATCCTCCTAATCGTTGCACCCAAGACTGTATGAGAAATGCCCTTGTGTTGCTAGAAGTTTTCAAAAGTTACTGTTAACCTTTTTGATTTGTGTTTTGTCAAAAGTTACTGTTAACTTTTGTCTTTGTGTCATGTTTAGATGGAGGCCCCTTGTGAGAAATAGAATTAGGTTAGAATTTTTCTACTGCTTTCTTTTTTCTTTCTCACGGCACATAGGGTTTTATATGGGGAGATTTTTGTCTCCTCAAAAATAACTACCCATTGACTAAAAACCGAGTGTATCTGGATACTTTCGTTTTTGGTCATTTTAGCTTCCAATATAATGTAATATATTATAATCGTCGTTTTACATGGACCGACATTATAATCCATCATTAATTATAAATATCCGTATATTTATAATTTGCCAATTAATTATAACGGTTTATGTTTAATTAGCTTACATTATATATCCAATTTACGAATTATAGTTAATTCGTCTCAGCTAACTTTATTTAATCGTTATTAAATTATCGTCTCATCATCACATTGACTAACCTTTTAGTCAAATACACTGACTAACCTTTTAGTCATATAATAGGGCATCAATATGATTATTTTCTCAAATAATCACATCTCTCAAACACATCCTATAGGTGTGACTTTTAGGGACCAGTTGATCACCGCCATCTGTATGACAATAACGTCAAACTTATCTAGAAAGCCAACCGTTATTGATAAACGTTAATCAACTGATTATTATACAAAGTATACCCTGTGAACCTACAGAGATTTATTTATGTTATTGCACTAACTGTGGAGGACACTGGCTCCAACAGTTTCCGCCTCTTGACTGTGTGGTAGCAGATATTTCATTGATTTATGGGTATACACATGTTGGTGGACCGGGGGGGGGGGGGATCATTAAGAAATGATTATTATTTAATGAATATTCGTTGATTTGCAAAATTCCCAATGACAAGGATATTTTCTTTTGTCGCTCAGTCGCGGTAGACTGATTACGTAATTAAGATGTTTTGATAATTGTTATCATATGACATTTATCCTTTTGTGTTTATGAGTTATTATTGGTTTCATCAGTGTTCGTCTGTTGGGCAAAAATTTCAAAGTGTTGATTTTGTATGCGCAAGTCCATGGAAGCACATAAGTGAGATGTTATTTGTCCATGTTTTGTCAAATTGTTATTCATTGTTTGAAATTTTCTAGTAACAAGCCTTTATGATTAACAATTATGAATAGTTTGTGAAACTTGGTATGTGAATATGCATACATTTAATATGTTTTTTTTGCTAACTGTTGTAATGGATGATGTTGGCAATTATTACAATTGTTATAATAATTATTTTTATCGTCATGTTTATAATAATTGTTGTTGGAGGTTATATGAGTTATGAAAATATGGTTATTAAAGTACGTTAATAATTTAAAACCTTAACCAGTTAAAATATTGAGTTTTGACTGATAAAATATTTGATATTTTGTCAAAAAGACTTTTCCATTCAAGTAGACAATAAAGTTTATTTTTGTTTACAAGAAACGACGTGACTACCAGGGGACTTGTAGTTCGGAGCTAAATGACATTATCTATTGTATATGATACGAGTGTGAAGAAAAGTTATTTAATTTTCTACTTATAGTATGGACTGCCCATGAGATTAACTAATTTTTTTTGTCAAGAGTATAGATGAACTCAACTATACTAATAAGAACGACATGACTAACATGAGAATACATAGTATAGAGTCTGGTTTAATTTCATATGATGAAATATTATGGTAAATTACCAGGACTTTAATTATGTGTGAGAAACGACTTGACTATCAAGGGGCTCATTCATGTTTTAAAGTTTATTGTTGTTACTTAGATAAAATCCTTGTCTTAATGATGTATGTTTTATGTTTTTTTTTTTTTTTTTTATGTTTTTCCTTCATATCAGGTTTTTCATAATGGCAACTATAACATTGCGAGGCATTCTTGATGCTAACAAACTGTCTGGTAACAGTTTTGATGATTGGTACCAGAACCTGAAAATTGTTCTCATGCATGAGAAACTAATGCAAGTAAATTAGATGTATATGCAGAGTACTCTGAAGAGAGTACTACTAAAAAGTGCGTTATTTTAGCCTCCATGAGTCATGAACTTAAGAGGCAACATGAAAATATGACTCCTCCACAGATAATTGCACATCTGCGATATTTAAGGGACGTAAGCCTAACCTTAAGCATTTGAGGATTTGGGTTATCCCGCTTATGTCAAGTGACTATAGTCAGATAAGCTTGAAGCTAAATCTGACAAATTTAGATTTGTTGGTTATCCCAAGGAGACTATGGGATACTATTTCTATCACCCTTCTCAATACAAAGTGGTTGTTGACAGAAATGCAACCTTTTTAGAAAAGGAATTCCTTAAAGGAGGAAGTTATGGTGCGGAAATAGATATTGATGAGATCAAATATACCGATGCGTCAATAGTGACTCAAGAGAATGAGATGCCAAATGAGCAACCTTTAGTTGATGTTTTAGAGTTGCCATCAACAGGTCAAAACTCAAATGTTGAGTATAGTTCGTTGATTATTGAATCAACCTTGGAACCTGAGCAATTAGAAAATCAAATAGTACTTGGGCCTCTTAGAAGGTCGGTTAGGGAACGCCATGCACCAAATAGATTAAATCTATTAGTGCAAGATGACGAGGCTGATCATAATGATGATATAACTCACATTGATAATGATCCTAGATGTTTCAAAGAGGCTATGACAAGTCTAGACCATGAGAAATGACTTAAGGCTATGGAATCCTAGATGGAGTCTATGAGAATCAACAAAGTGTGGACTTTGATTGATAACTCTAAGGACATAAAACCCAATAATGGATGCAAATAGGTGTTTAAGAAAAAGATTGGAGCAGAACGTAAGGTTGAGACCTATAAAGCCCGTTTTGTTTCCAAGGGGTACAATAAAAAGGAAGGTATTTATTATTAAGAAACATTCTCTCTTGTCACAATGCTCAAATATATTCGGATTTTCCTTGTAATAGCTCCAAAATACGATTATGAGATAAGACAAATGGATGTGAAATCGGCTTTCCTCGATGGGAAGTTAAAGGAAGATGTCTATATGACTCAACCTGAAGGTTTCATATTGCTCCTTTATTGTGTGACAACACTAGGACTATTGCACAAACCAAAGATACAAGGTCACACCAACGATCTAAGCTTAGAGAAATTGTTGAACGTGAAGATGTTCAAGTACATAAGGTAGAAGGAAAGAAAATTTTGCAGACCCCCTCGCGAAAGCGCTTGGATCAAAAGACTTTGACAAGCATAAGTGGAGTATTGGATTAAAGTTCATGAGTGATTGCTCTAGGTTGAGTGGGAGATAATTTTTGAAATTATACTCTAAACTCAATCATTATGTGACATTATTTTGAACACATTTTATATTAATTTTTATCTATTAATTGATATTAATAAAATGATATTGTTTTTTATATCATATTGTGTTAAAGAGCCATATGTGATAAGTCCTTGATTGAACTGTATGCTTGACATTATAATGAAGATTATAATGATGAGAGTCGAGCATTAAAGGGTTTGATCAAATAAAGTTCTTGGTCCAAGGGTTATCAAAAGGGGATATGTTGATCCAAATAGACTAATATATGTACAACTTTATTCATTGGATGAGTATAATATATCTCATTCATTAAGTTCTATGTATAGGTGACTATATATAAATATGATCATTGAACTTACCGAAATGAGGTTTTTCAATGGCTGTTTTACCTATTAACTGTAAATGTGGAAATTTTCATAAGGAGTGATTGTAATTCTTTTTCCTTTGACCCGAGTTCACCATTTTAATAAATAGAATACTTTTTATTCTTTTATGCATGACAACTAGTGTATAAAAATACTAGTTGAATGGTTATTGGGTGTAATTGAGCACCTGTGTAGTTAGTGGTGAGTAAGATGGAATCCATCAACTCGAGGTAATGCGTTAGAACTCTATATTATCATTAATCTTATTGGTTATATCAATACCTTGGTTAGGGCAAATGAATGGTTCAAGAAATGAGTTTCTTGAAGTCTCTTTGCCAACCATAGTGATTGACATGGAACATTGTGGTTGTCTAATAGGGTTTGACAGTTTTTGACCATACCCTAAGAGGATCCGAAGTTGGAAAGATGGAAGGAAATAATACATTACCCTTCACCAGGTTTGTCTACATTAGATATTGATATTCACATTATCCAGTCGTTGAGAAATGCTGCTAGACGACAACCTCGATTTGTAATTAAGACGATTGACGATGGGTTAAGTGAGAGATTGTTGGAATTACGCCCAGATTCAATCGGATCGGTAATGTTAATTACTACTGACCTAATGTTGAACCTAGATGGTCACACACTTACGGGTAATGTTTACACTTAAGATAACTTTATATTATTATTTCCTACGTCTCGATCATTTGTTATCTATTTCTTTTTACACAAAGACCAAAGAAATTAGAAAAAGGTGGTGAAATTTAATCATATAATAAGTGCCTTTATCACATGCCTACAAAAAGTTTTCAGTGTCCACTTGTCTAAAACTTACTAAAAGAAATAGATAAAAATTGATTAGCCCCCCCCCCCCCCAAATAGAAATAGATAACTATTGTCCGGGACAGAGGGAGTATATGATAATAGTTAAAGTATCTAGACGTCATATTATTGTATTAACTGCTAACACAGAGGATATGTTTAATAAAAGGAGAAAGTATGCCATAGTATTAAGATAAGGAAATAAAATAAAAAGTTTATTTTATAATTCCCTATAAATACTTGGACTTGGGAAATTGGAAAAAAACACAATTCATTAAGTTAGTTTCCATCCCAAAAGATAGAGAGAGAAAATGAGTTATCTCAAAGGTTCTTATATCTCCAGCCATCTCAAAGGTTGAGAGTGTAGATCGTACCCGGTATGGATGCACTAGAGATTCGTTATTTCGGAGTTAATTGCTATTCTGTCTCAAATCCACGTATGTAAATTTATCCCTTTTGTATACATCAACTTAAATACAATAGGTCATTAAAGGATCGTATATTTATTATTTACGTTGCATAAACCGATCCTTCATAAGGGCCCCACAATCTAAGGTACACATACCCGGGAGTATCATCCGAGCTAGGCTATAACAAATTAACCCTGAAGCACTCAAGTACAGTTTCTTTTCACGACAAGGGTTCAAATAGAAGATAAGAAGAAAAATCTCGGTAGAGTTCAGTTTACTGGCGTCTGGCCTACAAAATAATACACTACCAACCATCCTCACAAATATCCTCAAAGGTAAAGTGCGGGATATTACTGAGTAGCATACGACTCACCTCATGAACAAGGGTCAGTGTATAATCCACACCCCGGATTCGGAAGGAAACTTACCTCTTCTTAGCACCGTAAATATAAGAACTCCACAGTTATAGGGTCAAGGTAGTATAAGAGAATTTACGCAATTGATAAAGTCCCAACAATCCCAACACCTCACACATGTGCCTAAAATCTGCACCAAATCCTATGGTTCTCATAAAAGCCGGAGCTACGCAACTTGTTGCCGTCATGGGTAGCAACAATATTGCCTCAAACAAATTCCTTTGATCGTAGTCACGAAATTCCAAATCAGCGTAGGCAGGGATAGGTGTCATCGCAGATGCTCTTGAGGATTCCAGTTGCTCCTTGTTTGCCCACATCGCGCATTGCCATTTCGTTGCACTTGACATGATAACTAAAGGAGAGAGATAATGTACATAAACCCTAAGTATGGAGAAATTCAAAAATAAAGAAAATAGCTTGATAAAATCTAAGTAGCTAAAATAGAAATGGACTAGGCTTTTGGGATATGAACAATGGGAAGATCTTTAACAAGTTTAATTGCACTTTGAAGGAAATAACCTAACTTTACTTTTAATAATTGAATTAGCATCAAATAGAACAATAAAAGAGAAGAAAAGAGTAGTTATCTTGATTATATATGTCCTTAAGGATGAAAATAGCAAAACGATTGAAGACTACCAAGGATTTAAGGGAGATTTTAAGAAGTTTGTGGGGGTTGAGAAGTTTAGAGGGAGAGAGTTCTAACCGAGTAAGAGAAGAAGTGAGTAGAAAATTAGAAAACTTAGGGTTTTAGAGACGAAATATGCATTACTCGACTCATCACTCGGTCAAGCAGGGCTACTCGGTCGAGTGCCAAAAAATCGACCAAAAATGCTGATCTGATCTATACTTACTCAGTCGAGTAAAACAGCTACTCGGTCGAGTGACCCAAATTTGTCTTTGCCTTGTGTCGCAGCTCCGACAGTGCCCCAATTAGTCTTCTAATCTTCGACGAATCTGCAACACAAGTCATATCGGATAGTCTTCTACCTAGGAATCTCGATCGAAGTTAAGCTCAATAATTCTCATGTTTTTTTTTTGGTGAACATGTAAGTAATCATTAATCACACCTCAAATGAGGTAATCACTATTACAACATTCAGTTTTTGCAACATAACTAGCAACACCACAAATACATCAACATATAAAGACTAACATAATCATAAAAGACCTATGCTAGAACAATACTCAATATCACATTGTTTAATCCCCATCTTCATCATCCCAGGTAGACGAGTTTTATACTCCTGCTGCACTCGAGCAATCATAGATTGAGGCCTCATGACATAACCATCAGCATAGCAAGTATTCCTAGCCTGCCATACATTATACATAACTGCATTTACCAGTGAACAATAAAGCAACCTCCTGAAACCAGACACTCTTCTAATCCTCAGCATCTTTCCAGCAGTGACAGGAAGCACCATACAGAGATGCAACCAACTTAGGAGAAGCTGCAAACAAGTCTTCACATAACAGCAGTCTTGAAATAGATGCCAATGAGATTCATAACCATCATCACAAATGTAACAGTTTAAGCTTTGAGTGATACCAAACCTGTTAAGTCTGTCAAGTGTCAAAAGCCTTTCCTTCTTCAGCAGCCAAATAAAGAATGCATGCTTCTGAATGTTGTATCTATTCCAAGCTTCAGAATACCATTGAATTGCTCCAACATTATCAGTACAAGCCAGCCACTCATACCCTTTGGAAATAGAGTACCCACCATCAGTCCCTAACCATTGCTGATTTGAGAATGCCACCTTAAATCTATCTTTGATCTCACAAATTTTCCTCCAAGCCCAGGAAGAGCTACTAGTTGGTACATAGTCCAGCCAAGGTCTGCCTTTCAGATAAATGTTATCCACCGACTTAATCCACAAATGATCTTTCTTAATCACAAGCCACCACACCAATTTCCCAATAGCTGCAATGTTCCAGCTACTGCTATCAATAATTCCCAATCCACCTTGCTTCTTGCCCCTACATAGCACATCCCAAGCCACTAAAGCTTTAGAAGAATTCTCAGGCCCACTCCACAAAAAACTCCTACAAAGGGCCTTGATTCTATCCATGACCCCCATAGGAAGAACAAACAATTGAGACCAATAATTATGGATAGTAGATAGAACTGCCTTCACCAACACAAGTCTGCCAGCATAAGATAGTTTCCTACTATTCCATCCTCTGATTTTAGCAATCATTCTATCCACCAGGACATGACAATCTACCTTGCTAAGTCTCTTATGAGAAATAGACACCCCAAGGTACTTGAAAGGCAACTTACCTCTTTTAAAGCCAGTATAATGCAAGATATAGTCCACATTCACAGAATCAATACCATTCAACATAATTTCAGACTTCTCAGAACTAATATGCAAACCAGAAGCTTCAGAAAAGCAATTAAAAGTCTCCTTAATGACAGCAATGGAACTTAGATCCCCTTTGCAGAAAAGAAGAACATCATCAGCAAACATTAGATGATTCAACTTAAGCCTACTACACAGAGGATGGAATCTAAAGCTAGACAAAGTACTAGCTTCCTCCAACAACCTACTAAGGTACTCCATACAGATAGTAAATAAAATAGGAGAGATAGAATCACCTTGTCTTAGACCTCTCTTACCAGGAAAGAATCCATTAGGCGACCCATTAATCACCACAGAGTAAGTAGGGGAAGTCACACAATTCATAATCAAGCCAACCAACTTTGGAGGAAAATTTAATTGAACCAGCATATCTCCAATGAAATCCCACTCAATCGAATCATAGGCTTTCCTCAGATCAATCTTCATCAAACATCTAGGAGAGACACTTTTCCTAGTATATAGTCTAACAATATCTTGGCTAATTAAAATATTACCCATAATACTCCTACCCTTAATAAAGGCAGCCTGATTAGGACTAATGACATTGCCAAGACCAACAGAAACTCTTTCACACAGAATTTTAGAGATAATCTTATAAAGAACATTACAACAAGCAATAGGACGAAACTGAGTGACATTGACAGGATTCTCCATCTTAGGAATAGGAACTAGATTAGTAGCATTAATCTGTCTTAGAAGCTTACCTGTGTGGAAGAAATCCTGAATTGCAGCAACTAATTAATCTTTCATAACCTCCCAACCAGCTTTGAAAAACCAACTCGTATAACCATCAGGACCAGGACTCTTATCATTAGGAATAGAGAACACAATTCTTTTAATCTCCTCCTCACTAGGAGTAATACACATCCTCTCCCAAAGACAATCCTCCACTCTCCTTCCTTTCTGCACAATATGAGGGAAGAAACAAGATGATCCCTTAGCACTCCCCAGCAAGTCTTTGTAAAAATCAACAAAGGCCTGAATAATATGATCTGGTTCCTTACAAACCACACCAGTCATAGATTCAATCAAAAGCACTTTGTTCCTAATCTGTCTCTGTCTGATAGCCTGATGAAAAAGAGAAGAATTAGTATCTCCCTCTTTAACCCAGGAGCACTTAGCCTTTTGGCTCAGAAAATCATCACGAGCAGCATCCATGAGAAGAAAGCTTTCTCTAGCTTGAAATTCAACATCCATAAGCCTTAAATTCCCAGGATCACCTTGCAGCATAATTTGACTCTCCTGAAGAACCTTAAATGCAATATCAGCATTACTTTCAATATCAGCATAAAGATCCTTATTAAGCTTTTTGAAATGCACCTTCATATCCTTCATTTTCTTCACAATTCTGAACATAGGTGAGCCATATACAAACTGCTGCCATCCAGTCTTCAAAATACCCAGGAAGTCAGATGACCTAGTCCACATGTTAAAGAATTTGAAAGGCCTTCTCTTAGACGACTGCACCTCACCATACTCAATAACACAAGGGCAATGGTCAAAGGAACCTTCAGGGAAAAAATGAGCAAAGTAATCAGGCCAGCTATTACTCCAATTATCATTGATAAGAACTCTATCAATACGACTGAAAACTCTTTTATCACTAGTCTGCTTGTTATTCCAAGTAAAGAAAGCACCAGTTGTTTTCATCTCATGAAGCTCACACAAGGTAATGACATTCTGAAATGGAACCATTTCACTATCTCTAACAACCTGCCCAATCCTCTCATTTGAATAAAGAACATTATTAAAGTCCCCAAGCACACACCATGGCTCAATCCTAGAAAGCCTATTCAAGCTTTCCCACAGCTCCTGCCTCTCCTCACTTCTATTGAATCCATACACAAAAGTTATATAAAAGGTATGACCAGTCACACAATCAAAAATCTTTAAATGAATAAACTGAGCTCCACACTCCAACACATCAACCTTAATTTTACTACTCTTCCAAATAACCCATATCCTAGCATTCGAATGAAAGCTAGCATTATGACAAATAGACCAATTATGACAGAAATTAGACAAAACTTTATTCAGAGAACCAGGTTTCACTCTGGTCTCTAGGAGCCCAAAAAGTTCAATAGCATGATGATGCAAAAACCATTTAACATCTTTCTGTTTCTTGATACTATTGAGCCCCCTAATATTCCAAACTCCAAACTTAGTCATTAGGGGCTGCAAGCACACTGCCACCTTCTTTATCTACCAATTCAGAACACCCAGACAAAGCAGCATTAAAGTTCATCATAAAACTCACATCCTTATCTCTAGGTAGTCTTGACTCATGTCTAGTTATTTTGGAAATAACTCTTGCAGGAGTAAAAGCCACTGTGTGCCCCCTATGAACAGGAGTAGTCATCAGTTGACCAACAGCAGGTAAAACTTGAGTTCCCCCTGCTACAGGTAGTGCAGGAAACTCTAAAGGATCAATATGGGAAACTTGATGCTCCTTCCTTTGCCAAACCTGTTTCTGCACTACAGGAAAGACATGCTTCTTCTGAATCCCATACCCTTTCCTACACACCACTTCACGATGTCCTATTCCATTACACTTCTTACACAAAACTGGCAACCAATCATATTCAACACATACACTGATTTCATTACCTCGCTCATCAACAAACTGAATCTGATCAGGAAACACCTGATCAATATCCACCTCCACCATTACTCGTGCAAAACCCAGGAAAGTCCTATTGATAGTAATATCATCAATACTCAGGAAAGTACCAATTAAGGCCGACAGTTTCTCCAAACACTTATTCCCCCAAAATTTCAAATCCAAACCCACTAATTTAACCCAGATAGGAACCCGTTTCACCGATACTTTTGTAATCTTAACATTAGGATCCCAAGGACGCAAAATCACTGGTTTCCCATCAAACAACATCATTCCCCTAGCCAACACTAGATTCGAATGCTCCTTACTATCAAATCTAACCACAAATAGACCATTTGGTAAGAATGATACCTTTGTAATAGCATAATCCTTCCAAACGCGCCTTAAATAGCCTTCCAATACCCCTTTTGGTGGATTAGCACCCATAACATAACCAAACACCGCCGATGACCAGAATTCAATCTCCTCCTGAACATCAGCAACATCAAGCTTTAGAATAGGCTTAGGGACACTTGCCACAACA
This sequence comes from Heliosperma pusillum, assembly GCA_022085475.1. Classification (NCBI taxonomy): domain Eukaryota; kingdom Viridiplantae; phylum Streptophyta; class Magnoliopsida; order Caryophyllales; family Caryophyllaceae; genus Heliosperma; species Heliosperma pusillum. The sequence continues at coordinate 16,832 of JAIUZE010021432.1, read as the reverse complement.
TCTATTTCCGCCACCTCCGTTTCAATGATAGTAGGCAATTTTGGACTAGAATTACTACCACTATCTCTCCTCTTTGAACGATTGACAACCTGCTGCCATCCTCCAGCCTCAACACCATTATTTTCCTTATCCACCTCATCAATTTCCTGCCTGAAGGCTTGAATAACATCCTGCTGCACTACTAATGTTTCTTTCGTGCATTGGGCAACAGTCGGTGTATGACTTTTACTTTTATTAACTTTTGGTGACATTCTTAAAATACTAACTAACAATTATACTAACAATATTATTTATTGTGAAATAATACCAATGCCTATTATTTATTACTGAAATTTTAATGTAAGAGAAAGAGATTTTAGAATTGATTTTGGCCCTTGCACAAAACCCTAGATCCCCAAAGTTGGTACTTTCTCTCTCCAACTTTCTCTCTCATCTCTCATCTCTAACAAACATTAATTTACTTAATAATAATAATTCTCATGTTGTATACACATCCTTATCGATTACCTTGATTCCAATTTACATCTACTTACATATCCACCAGTTATAAGTTATCAATTCCATATTATTTAGGGTTAACCCACCCCAATTTAATAGCGCCAAAATTTGGCCATCATACGCTAATAGTTAACAATCGTGTGCACCGTACCAACCATTCAATATATTACCAACTATTACTCCCATATTAATACCTACTAATCCTCAACATTACATATACTATATACATGCCTCCCCTTAAACACTTTTGTGACGATTTTTGTGCTTCATTATAAAGCTAGATGCCGTCATATGTTAGAATGTCGATACTCTCACTTATGTGTACTATTGTGTATATTTGGTGCGATTCGGATACATTGGGTCCCTTGTGAAGCGAAATAGATTTGGCATTTGGAGAATTAATGTTTGACATAGAGACCAGGAAAGAAAGAATAAGGCATGCCAAAGAAATTAGTTGAAAAGCTCAAACAAATGTGAAATGAGAAGAAAGAATGATTTCTTGGAAATGTGTCAACTTCAAACTTGAATATATTGAGTTTTACAACTTTTATCAAGCTAATTAAAATTTCAAAAGAAACCTCTTTCTTTTAGCTTTCCAATGATAGGTCACACGCCATATTATGATAAGTAAAAAAATATGGGAGCTGTTTGAAACTCAGTGCCAAAGCTGAGAAGTAAGGTCCCTTGATCGAGTAGGGATTGCCTCAATCAACGAACCCTTGATTTTCCTATTTTGCATCAATGTCGAGAGTTGGAAAGTTTGAACAAGAGTGCCTCGATCGAGGCAGGACCACCTCGATCGAGTCGGGTGGGCGTGTACTCGATCAAGGTGAGATCAACTCGATCGAGAAATCTCTTTTCCTGGTGATGTTCTAACTAATTTCCTTACGTCGGTTTATGTTTATTTTAAATACAAAACTAGACTATTATTATTAGGGGATGCTTTTTATTACTTTACAACTTCTAGAAAACTTTAGATATATTATTATTGCTACTAGGGTTTGTTCAAGAACATCGTCCCTTTCAATTCAAGTAATCTGTATTTACTAATATTCCCTTGTTATTCAATTTGGTTATCATTAGCTCTTCAATTATTCATTGTTCATCTTTTATATGTTGTTAGTCCCGCTTAATTTAATTATTTTTGCTATTAGTTCAGTTATTATGAGTAGCAAAACTCCTAATCGAGGGAGAAAAGGGATCTAGGTTGTTAGATAGGGGTTAAACTAATGAGTTAATTGTTAATTGCTTTGTTTGTTGATCAATTGTCGTTTATAATATAATTAGTTAAGTTAATGATCATAGTTAATTAATTACTCTTGCAAATTAGGATTATCGCTGACGGGGTTAAGACTAATAAAGGTTACGATAATTGAATAGACTAGCTTAATGATATCAACCCCATGTTTAGTTTAGATAAAAAGGGCATATTAGAGTCAACTGATCAAAAGACTTTATACAACTTAATTTCTCTTTTAATTAATTAAATCTTGCCCCCGGATAACTAACTTAGTGAACCCGATCCCTAGACTCTTTTAATATATTTGAACTCGGCTTTTATTATCGCAATTACTTGTAGAAAATCAACTTAAACCCCAAATTGTTACCTTTAAGACATACTTAGTTATTAGAAAACTAGATTATTAACGTCCCCAGTGGAATCAATACCTTACTTACCACTGACTTTAAGTTAGTCGTGAATTAGGATTACTTTGATTAAGGTGACACGACTTTACCCATATCAATATACACAAACGTACAATTAATTACATAACATAACATTAACAACATGTTTATCAATTAAACCCTTCAAAACACCTTATCACCCTCCCCTTTACTACTACTCTACCAGATTCGTCTATTATACTAAGCACATTTTTTGTTTTGCAAATTAGACTTACACATATCCTCATATTGACTAGCAACATCACAAGTGACACGCATTATATTTATAGGATTTTACTTCTTGTTTTAGCTCATATTTGCAAGATACTCACACTATTTATAGTGATTTTATGAACTAATATAGTTTTCTAGATGCTTTTGGTGTTTTATTGCAGTTTTTAGGAAAAAGAAGCGGTTTTGCATCTTTTTCGTATCGGTTTGGCATCAACCATGAAGTACGAAACTATTTGGGTAAGCTTAGGCCAATTTAGTGGCTTTGCGCTAATTTCACGTTATCCCAAGGAAGAAAGAATGGGATGAAAATTCATCTCGAGCAAGAAAGTAGACTCAAAGTGAAGTTTAGAGGAAAAGCATGCAACCCCTTGTGGTGACCCCTAACCCTTGGGGTCAACACATTTGCATTGACTTGGGGACTTCAATATCAGTAGATATTTAGCTACGTCCCCTATTGAGGTAACCAACCTCGACCACATGAGGTTGCATGTCATCACAAGGAAAGCAAGAAAAAAAAGAAAGTTGGGCAGTTACATCCCCGATCGAGGTTGGCTATCCCCGATCGTGATCGCATGCTTCTACGCGTTTGTACGCCTCTTCTCCCCCTCTTATTTTGTCTCCATTTCTCATTATTGTGGAGGAATGCTGAAGCAACGATCATCTAGTAAAAAATAGAGGGGTTCTTTGCCTTGTATCAATCGTCAACAAAATACATAAAAACATATCACAATATTCTTATCTTAGCATTTTTAGTTTAGTTCTTGTTTAACATTTTAAGTTTTCTTAAGTTTTTTAAGCATACTTTGGGTTATATTTGAGGTTCTTCTTGTTCTTGGAGTTATATTTCTGTCCACATGAAAGTCCATAGACCTTAATTAGACTCCTCTAATTAGTTTCTAAATTACTTGTTAATTTAGTATTTAATGATCTATGTAACATGCATGCAAATATAAAGACATTTATATAAAAGAAGAAATTTCCTCACATTGATATGGAAATATATATGGGCACAACAAGAACTCCTTCTTGTTGTTCTTGAGCTAATAATATGGATGAACACAAATAATCTCCAAAGTAGAAGATCTCATCTAAGTTTCACCAAGATTAACCCAAATAATCTACCCTTATTATTAACTAGATAATAAGATAGATATTATTCTACTAATATTATGAATGACTATATTACTACACTAGTAATACTTAGTAAATATTAATATTTGAGAGTTTTAGTGAGAAGATGAGGTTTTTGAGAGAAGTAAGAAAACAAGCACAAAATGAAGTAATAGAAAAATGAACACAATTGCTCATTTTATAGGCCATGAGGCCGGACCACCTTGTCCAAAAATGGACTATTATTTTGTTTAATTTGATCACATGCATTAGAGTGGAGTGTTGTAGAACAAGTGATGATTATATTCTACTTGTTATGTCACTTTCAATTAGTAACTAAAGAGTGTAAACAAGAGCAAAAATCATCACCATGTAACTACGTCATAACCGGCCATGTTGGCCTAGTTGGATCCATTTTGATTTTTGATATTTGTCTTACAAATACTTATTGATCATATGGTTAATTATCTTGTATAATTAAGTGTTAATTTGATCATATAACAATTATATGACTCAATTAAATAAATAATATGTACTTAACATTTTAAGTAAAATATTTACCATTATATCAATATATAATGGGTCCCACAATGCTTAGTTAATTTATTTTACAACTCTTGTAAATATAATTAACTAATTACCTCTATCTCAAAACCTCAACTAATTTAGTAATTTAACGATTAATTACTAAGTTAAATCTTATTTAATCGTATTAAAATAAGATATAAATTTATTAGTCAATTATCGCATAATTGAAAAATAAGTTTAATCGAATTTGAGTTCTTAACTCAATTTCTAATAATTAACTCTCGTACATATCGAATATATGTAATGTACTAATTAACTGTATCGTATACAAATAATTAGTTACTATTTGGATTTCATCCTTTAGGTGTGACCGAAAGGGATCAGTTGATCACCGCCGTCAAACGACAATAACGTCAAACTCTAGTCAGCCAACCGTTATTTATTTACGTTAATCAACTGACTAATCATATATTTAGTCAATAAATATCCCAATTATATTTCATAATAAGATTTATTATGTGGCGCATTATTGTGGAGGACACCTACTCCAACAGGTGGGTGTGACCAGCGGCGGCTACCCGGCCGGGGGTCATAGATAAACCGAGAAAAAAAAAAAGAGAGGAAAAAGGGGCTCCCAGCCGGCTGGGCGGTGGCTGGCTACCCAGCTAGGGCACGCACAACAACATTAAACAACAGGGACTCCCAGCCGGTTGGGGTAGGCGGCGGCCGGTAGGCCGGCTGGGGCATGAAGCTCGCGAAAATCAATAAACAGCAATAACAACTCAAATTCAATTACTGCCCAATCATTTCTTCCTTCATTTATCATCATCAAATCACATTAAATGCAACATAATCATGTCCAATCATTACCTATAGTCACTTAATACATAATGATACATCATTTATTACCCAAACACAGGTTTAACATAATAAATGAGTAAATCCAACAACATTAACATAACTCTGCATAAGATTAACATATGAAGTGAAAATAAACACACAAGTGAGTAATAAACACATATTCAAGTGCAAACAATTCAAAGAACTCAACTTTAATAAGAAACACTAATCTAAGCAAGTAAACAGATAAAAGTGATATCAAGTAACCCTTCACCATTACCTTTTAACTCTTCAATCTTCTTCTAGGTCCTCCTCCACCAAGAAGAAGTAGTCTTTGTCGGGATCTTGAAGGTCTCCTCCTACAAGTTGAACATAAAAAATGAACAAATTTCATCTTTGGAAAAGTTGGAGAAAATGAAGTGGTGCAAAGTAGAACCTTTCTTACCTTAAAAGAAAGAGGGAAAGAAAAGAGGAAGATTGGACTAAAAAGTAGGGAATTTGAGTGAGAATTGAGTGAATTATGCGGGGTTTTGTGTTTAGAGGCTTAAGTCCTCGTAGTTTGAGTTCTAAATCAAGCGATATATCTATATTAACAAATTATGCTTTTTTTCCCGAGCTATTATAGGGTCTCTATGTTTTGCGACTGATTTTCGAGCAATATTAGAGTATACAAATCTTACAAACTACCTACAATATATTAGAATATATAAGTAACAATTGAAAATACAATGTAATATTAGTATAATATAATAGATAATATACACAATTAGAATTTGATCACACTATTTTTATATATGTCATGATCACACAATGAGAAATTTGATTAACGATAGGTAACTTGAATTGGATGGCCATTGCAGATGTGAAACTGTGTGTTGGTATTACCTCCTTCTTCCAAATAGCCTTATTAGCCCATTTCACTCTTGGAAAATGAGGTCTAAAGATCTCATAAGCTGCCCCTAACCTGAATTTATCACTCAATATAAGTGTAATTTGTCATAAGGAATAAATATAATATGTATATCTCTTAATGAGTTTCTATTTTAGTCTCCTCAGCAAGCATGTTGGGAGCGTATTATGCGGATATTATGTTTGCCGATATATAATGAAGATTATCAAAGAAAGATACGAGTATATTAATATTCTCACATATGTATGTTTTTTTTCTTTATTATAATCATTTGCATCTCTTTGTTTTTCGCATTTCTATCTTAGATAAAATTTTTACGTTACACATCATATATAGTATATTAACTACATTTTTGGGGTGTCGTGTGTATATAGTTCATGCTTAACGCCCCAAAGACATATATCGTTGAGAAAATTGACGAGGTTCGAAATATTTGGGTTGAATTCAAACTCCAATTCAAGCTTAAAAGCAACGAAGTGATGAAGATGATTATTAAAGTTTTTGGAAGTTGCACTTGATGCGACTAAGTGACGAGAATCGAGGGATTTTCAATTTATGTTTTGCAGAAGGTAGCGTATCTTCGATATTTGTAAGCTATTTAAAATAGGATAGGGCTTTGTATATTTTTTCAAGGATTTGTGCTTATGGGTTCAAATTAAACTCTAAAGTTTTTTTGTTTTTTTGTGTAAAACTTGCTAGATTTTCTTAATTGTGACAGGTTTAATTTTACTGAGCTATACGGTTCAATCGTGTATGAGTTATGATGAAAACTAAAATATCTATAAAAAAAATGTAAGGATCAAAGACAACGGTTTTATGTAAATCCGCTCTATATGAAATTAACTACCAGGACGGTTGTACATCATAAGTATTCTCTTTCAAAAGGTCGAGCAAAGTCGCCAACATGCCTATCAAAGAGACTTGCCTTCTCAAAGAGCCCGGTTATGTCAAGCAACCGTTCTATGACATATATAAAAGAGGATTGTTCCGTGTCGCAACCGTTCTGGTTGTTATTACAAAGAGACAGAGTTGACTATTTTTTTCATACGTGCTCTTAAATAAAAGAGAACGCTTGGCCACAAGATGGTTCAAAATAGCATTAAGAACGATGTTTGACTGTTCTCTTTGATCAGTATTGTAGTAGTGATACATCAACAATTTCACTATCGACCAAAAACAAACAACAACGACAACCAATTCAACAATGTTAACCAATTAAAATAAGTAACATGCTTTTTCACATACGAATTTTACTCTTTTTTACATACGACTTTACACTTTTACCCTTGTCATTTTTTTTAATTCCTTACCCAATTAAACTTTTTCTCCCTTCACTGATCTCTCTCGATCATCATCCATAGCACCATCACCATCTACGTTCAACACTTTTAGCCGGCCAAGTCTCCGACCAACTTTACTCCGACCGATATGCTCAGATTGACCACACTCCCCTACTCTGGCCGATCTTCTCAGACCGACTACACTCCCCTCTCCCGCACGTCCCTCAACCTCTACGGCCGATCTGCTCCAACCACCATCCTCGCCTGCTCCAACCAGCCTCGCCTATCCCCGACCCTCTCTTTCTGATATATGCCTTCCCGAACCCATTTCTACCGTCCCGCAATCCGTTGCACAACTCTTCACCAAAGCACATCACGCACAACCGTCAACATCATCCCTTAACCACTGTTCCCACCCAGAACCACCGATTGTGAACTACCCTAACCACCGCGCCTTCCACCAACCCATAAAACTTGATTGATGATAATTGTTAAAACATATTAATTTCACTAATTGATAAGTCTATGAATTTAAATAAAACATATTACTGATTGCTAAAAAACAAAATAATTTTACTAATTGGAAAATTATAATACATTGTTCAAGTTTTTGGAGTAATTAGACTCGATTTTAGGGAAATACGTATACGTAAGAGTTAATTTGATAATCTTTACGAAAAAGGTATGAAATGCAAAGTTTATGAAAAAGTGTAAGAGAAAGAGTAAAGTTCGTAGGTGAAAAAGTAATTCCGTAAAATCAAATCAAATTAAAATTTCATCCTAACTAGTTAAAACTAATTCAAATTAAAAAAAATTCAACTACTTGTTTATAAGATAAAATTTTCAATTAAACAAAACTATAAAGACAATAAAAAAATCATTATCGAATTAATTTTAAAGTATACTAATTTAATCATAACATAATTCAAAAGAACTAAGTTACCAAAACGGGTTAATTACTTGAACGGTGGCGGCTTGGACGGTTGTCTGGTGGGCAAGGGGATTCCATGGTAGTGACTGGTGCGATGGTCGAGTGCCAAAACGGGTTAATTATTATAGTTCATTTTAGTATGTAGTCTGTAATTAGTTTTTTCATTATTTTTTTTATAAAAAAAATATGTAGTCATTGTGTGTTTTTTTTTCTTTTTTTATTTTACATTTCATAAATCTCTTATGAAAACTTAAATGAAAAAAATATTCATATATTATATGGAATCTCTTTATTATACTCCCTCCTATTCAGACCATTGTTCCCCCTTCCCATTTGGCACAAATTTTAAGGTTTTGAATTAAATAAGCAAAAGTAATGTAGTGGGGGTAAGGTGATTGGAGAGAGGGAATGTATTGTGGGGTATTATTGTGGAGTGAAGTGATTAAAATAATTATTGTTGTGGGGTAAGGTGATTAAATTAAGATAAAGTATTGGTATTGTGGGGTATTGTAATGGGGTAATGTGATTAAAATAAGTATAAAAGTTTACCAAAAAAGAAAAGGGGGAAGGTATTGTGAATAGACGAAAATGGAAAGGGGGAACATTGCTCAGAATAGAAGGGAGTAGATCGTTGCATAATTTTAGCTAATGTTTCTTACATTTTTTTTAAAGGAAAATATCTATTTCCTAAAAAAAAAATTTCTAAATATTTCACAAGATCTTACCACAAATCAAGTTAACAAAATTTTCGTAAAAGGTAAATTTTAAAAAATAAAAAATAGTGAATTTTTTATTTCCTAACGATTATTTTTTTAAAAAAAATTAACAGAGTAACTTATACAAGAAATAATAATAATAACAAAATAATAATTTCCTAATATCTCGTTTATTTACTTAGAAAAAATGTAAAGAAAAAGAATAAAAATATATTAAAAGGAAATGGATGAATATAAACAAAATGTTAATCATTAATAAGAAAAAATGAAAAAAGAAAAATGTAATGAAAACTTTTTCGTGGAGTTAGGATAATAGTTTTAAAAAATCAAAATGGAATTAGGATAATAGTAATAAAAGAACGGTTAACAATTATTATGGAATTAGAAGACTTATTATAGAAAATTAAATTGTATAAAAAAATAATAAAAAACTTCCATAAATCCCCCTTATACCATAAGACTAAATTTTATGCCCGTGCGATGCACGGATTTACGTTAATGTCATTTTCATAAATTTTCTTATAGCAATTAACTTATAAAAATAAACTTTTGAAGTTTTAAGATTATAATAAAATATACTCCGTAATTTTTAATAAAATAATATTGATAGATTGATTCAACTTCTATTTTAAACATATTTTACCAACCTTGTCAGAACTTAAGTTATATTTGATCTATATTATGACCCGAAAAATATTAACATGACCCTCTTATTCAAATCATTTAATAGGTTTACATATGTTCTGATTGATACACTCACAAAAAAATGATCCAAGGTACTTAAGAATTTAACTCTCTAAGACAATGCTTAAAAGACTCAAAAGATTTTTGGGTTGATCACCCACCTTACGGGTATTTGTCCAATGTGGGGCAATTCTATTATTTATAGGTATTAGTATATTCAACACCTATATTATTTTTCAATGTGGATAAATAACATATTAAGAATTACACCAGTATGTATTAACTGAATCACTAATAAACCAAAGTTATTAACATTTCTAATTAAAAATGTATTTATGCATGTATTATACTCTCCTTATGTCTTAATCAATACTTTGACATTTTTGTTTTTTGTAAGGAGTATTTTAATCATAGGGAGACAAATAATTGGGACGGAAGAAGAAGTTAGTTAATATGGTAAATAGCGTGAAATTATATTATTTTCATAATTTATTTACAATAATTTTTGTCAAATGAAATATAAAGTTTTTATATAAAAAATTATAATTACGGGATTACCCCACCTTATTCAATGTGGGACAATTCTACTGTTTAAACGCAGTATATTTCTCACACCTACATTATTCTTCACTTTCCTAAATTATTGTTTTTGATACTTCTTTAATTTAATTTTAATGATGTAAATTTCAATATTGTGGAGATAATAATACAAACTTTTTCAGAGCTATTTAAGACAATATTTAAGATGCTCAAATGACTCATATTTATGATCACTCCAACTTATGATAAATTTTCAATGTGAGACAATTTTACTATTTATACGTAGTATATATTCACCTGTCACCAAACCTACATTGTTTTTCAATGTGGGACAAATAACACATTAAATAGTTTACCATCAAAATTATTATTTATGATACTTTTCTATATTAATTTTTAATGATTTAAATTTCAGTATAGTGAAGATTATAATACAAACTTTTAAGAGCTCTGTAAGACAATATGTAAGAGGCTCAAAAGATTTTGGGTTGAAACTTTAGTTCCAAACATGAATCCTATTTATAATCATAAGATCACTCACCTTATGTACGACAAATAGTATACTAAAAGTTACACCACGTATGTGCAAATAATATGAGTTTCTATACTTTGCAAGTTTTTTTTTACCACGAATCTAATTATATCTTCATAATTTTTTTTTACAATACTTCAATTTTTTAATAATATTTTTCTAAATTAATTTTTGATGATTTAAATTTAACAATTGTGGAGATAATTGTGAAGATACGCAATACTACACATGTGAGTGTAATCCCACATTGATAAAGAAGGAGAGAGTTTACCACTTTATAAGGCAAGAGGCTACTTCCTTTATTGCCAATTGGTTTTAGAGTAGAACTTCCTTCGACTTATGAAGCAGACTCTCTCTCCTCAGTTCGAGTGCAGCCCATACGTGATAAAGAATTTAACATGGTATCAGAGCGATTAGAGAGGAGAAGAGTCAAGTTATGACAGGCAAGTAGGCTAAGAGAAAAAGATGGGGTCAATAAGCCAATCGTCCCCCATGTTCCTTCATAATTCGGATTACTCAGGAATTATGATCGAATTATGATCGCACAAACAATTTTTAACGGAGACAAATATGACAACTGGGTGGAGACAGTGCGCGTCGGTTTGGATTCAAAAGACAAATTGGCGTTTATCGATGGGAATATTAAAATCGGTAAAAGGAGTCGATGGTGACAAAAGTATCGAACACGTTGCTTGGAGGCAATGTAACACAATGATCAAGTCTTGGCTAAGAAACGTGATTGATCCACAATGTATTATCCGGGAACAATTGGAAGAATTGACTGGTGATCCCGACAAGGCTGAAGCTATGGCCGAGGCTTTGCATGGGGAGAGTGAGAATATTGAGTTTATGGATCACATTGTAACGGATTTGGACACAAACGGAGTAGCCAGTGAGTCCTATAGGGAAGCTCTGGCGCTAATAGGGGAGGTGGTGCCCTACAGCCCACTTGACCAATTTGCCATTCTGCCATTGATTCCTATGAAACTCGGAAACTTGTATTTCTCATTCACAAATCCATCTTTGTTTATGCTGCTAACTCTCAGTTTGGTCCTACTTCTGCTTCATTTTGTTACTAAAAAGGGAGGAGGAAACTCAGTACCAAATGTTTGGCAATCCTTGGTTGAGCTTATTTATGATTTCGTGCTGAACCTGGTAAACGAACAAATAGGGGGTCTTTCCGGAAATGTTAAACAAAAGTTTTTCCCTTGCATCTTGGTCACTTTTACTTTTTTGTTATTTCGTAATCTCCAGGGTATGATACCTTATAGCTTTACAGTTACAAGTCATTTTCTCATTACTTTGGGTCTTTCATTTTCAATTTTTATTGGCATTACTATAGTGGGATTTAAAAGAAATGGGCTTCATTTTATAAGCTTCTTATTACCTGCAGGAGTCCCACTGCCGTTAGCACCTTTTTTAGTACTCCTTGAGCTAATCCCTCATTGTTTTCGCGCATTAAGCTTAGGGATACGGTTATTTGCTAATATGATGGCCGGTCATAGTTCAGTAAAGATTTTAAGTGGGTTCGCTTGGACTATGCTATGTATGAATTCTCTTTTATATTTCATAGGAGATCTTGGTCCTTTATTTATAGTTCTTGCATTAACCGGTCTTGAATTAGGTGTAGCTATATTACAAGCTCATGTTTTTACGATCTTAATCTGCATTTACTTGAATGATGCTACAAATCTCCATCAAATGAGGCGAAGATAAAAATATAAAAAAATATAAAAATTCTTATATTAATCTTAATTAAAAAAAGAACTTCTTTATTTTGAGTAAAGGGAGGCATTTTCTTATTATTATTAAGTGCGCTTGCTTCTTTAGAGCCAGGAAAAGCTCGGTCTAGTTCGCTTTCTCACATCAGTCTCAAAAAGTGAGAGGGATTAGTCCGTACAAGAGAAGAGCCATAGACCTAAGTTGTGTCCGCTAACTCATTTAGGCTAGGTGAGACCGAGAACTCGAAAAGAGAGATGAGTGACTGCTCTTCATGAGCAGGGGTTCCTAGCTCTAAGACTTAGGGCTATGATTCAAGCATTTCGATAGAAAGATGAGTGATAAAGACTGAATTAAGTCTATTTTTCACATTCGCCAAGCAGAGTGAAGGCAGCTTCTATCGATCCTGCTAATAATTATATGTTGGGCAGATTTCATGATATCTATCAGCCGACAGACCCCTCAACAGCTGCCATGCTAAGTCAATCATGGTTGTGCTCTGTCTAAGCGCACCATCCTATATTCTATACGAAATCTGCAAACAAAGGACACCCTACGTAAAATACGCCTTCCACGGCAAAGTGGTATTCGATACCCTTTAGTACAGTACTTCTCCAAGACATTACTCATCAAACCCGCAATCTTTGGGTTCACCTGCTGGTGTAGCATGTGAGGTAACGTTCCTATGACCAAGTACGTGGCCTAGGGTTGGAGTTCAGGCTTTCACATCAAATGTGACCTAAAGTGGTTCATTCAATGGTCAGAGTGAGGGGAGGTTCTAGCAATCCAGTAAACAAAAGTGCTCTATAGATTCTTCCACCAGGTAGAAGGAGCGCAGCTTCCACTCATCCTGCAAACGGGGGACAGCTGACTTAAAATATGTCCGCAATCTGTAAACAAAAAGGTTTAAAACTTTAAGTATTTCCACTAGCGGAAGCAGGAGGCGTATTTCACTTGATTGACGTATTCCCGCCTATGATATCCCAGATCTCCTTTTACAAGCAAGGAATTGGTATAATTATAATAAAGGCGAAGTCTTTCCTATCACAATTATCAGTTTGGTGAGATAGCTTCTTTCCTCAAGTAAAGCACTATTCTCTATTCGTACTATTCTCTATTCTATGTAATATTTCTATAAATTATAATACTATATGAATAAGAACAGAAAAAATATGGGGTTGAAAAGAATAAAAAAAAGAGAAAGACTTTCAAATATCCATTTATTTCCAGGGGTTGACGAATCCTACCTTTCATTCCGTGGCGCTAAACCCGTCTTTGGCTAAAGAATTCTTTTATTTGGTTATGCTATTTTATATTAAAATATATATTTATAAATTTTTATTTAAATAAAATACAGCGTGCCATTACTTTACTTTTGAAAAACCCAATACCATGTGCTTATAATTGAAAAGAAAAGCGAGACACATCAGGAGAGTCGTGCTTCTTTTTCTTAAGCTGAAATTGCCTTCATTTAATTTACTAGGGCTGCTACGTATCGACCAGAGGTCGGGGAATCAGAAGAAACCTGATCAAGTCTTTTAAACAAGGAATTTGGACCCAAACCTGATACTGCTCCTGAGATTCATTAGCTTCTTTCTTATTATAAGATTACAGTAATTATTAGAATAAAATAGTGAAAATGTGGGACATCATTTGATTTGGAAGATTAAAACGTCACGTCACTAAGGCAAAAGTCAAAGTAGCCAACGCGCCGATCGTGATCACGACTCGAAGGCTCCGCGGGTCGTTTAGGGTCCCTTAGACCTGCATTCATTTCGCTCGCTCTTTCGAACTTAGGTTTTGCCTGCCCATTCGTTTCCTCTGCTTAAAAAGTATAATGCTAGAGTAGAAGATGAAGTCCGGTCCCAAAGGCCCTAATATAAGCCCATTTGAAAAGGGACCAAGGGAAACAAGGGAAACAAGGGCTGCATCCGACGTTTGTTTCGATGTAAAGGTCGTAGAACCAAAACACTCATTTTGAGCTTGCTTTTGCATTTGCAGTTGAGCTTTCTTTTGACTTAATTCTTTTGACTTAATCTTTCTATTCTGACAGAAATTCAATAAAATACGCCAACACCCAGCTATCTTCCGCCTCAAAGTCGAATGCACCTGCTGTTGCTGTTGTTTCCCATAACGCTAGAGATTCTCCCACTTCTTTCCAAAGCCCAAACAAAATAGCTGGGCATCTAGCATAGGTCTTTCAATCCTTGATACCGGCCGGGGATCTTAAAATAAAAAAAGAATCTTAAAATGCGCTGGGATCCTTTCCAATTCCTGGGTTAAGGCCTACAACTGGGGCAGCATAATCTTTGTCTGGAAGATTGATCTTGAATTTGAACACAAATTTAAATTGAATTGGAAAATAATCTTTCTAAGGAGCATCCTCATTCTTACCAACAAGGCTAGTCTCCATGATTCTCTAAAGCACCTTCCTCGTCAAACTCAAATGCTGCTTTTTCCTCTTGTCCATCGTAGCACCTGTCTAGCCCAGGGACTTGCGTATCGAGCAAAACCTGCGTGCTGTTACCCCGTAAAAGGAATTGGAAACGCGCCCAATGGAGAGTGTTACCCTCCCTCAAGCAAAGAAGGCACAGTCTTTTAAACCTACCCCCTAGGAAAGAAAGCCGGCACAATCTCTTTCTGACGGAGCGAGCGTAGCATTTCCGTAATTAGACAGCAGAAGGAATCTCTGTACCAGTACCAGTAGCTGGTTTGGCCCGTAATGACTCTCCCTACTTTGTTTCGGTTGAAACGATGTCATGGCCGGCACCTTAGAAAAGGTCGAAAGTCTTTTATCCCAATCTAGTCTTTGGAACCTATGGATCATCAACTTCTCCACTGACTTCTCTATTCTAATTAAGGGAATAGGGGCGTCAGCCTGCTGGCAGCCCCGGTACCTTTCCTCTAATGTAAGTAAAAGCATCTCTCCTTACCGGAGGATGTCCTCTTTGCTTAGCAACAGAACAACTCTTTTTACCACCAATTGGTATTTAAGCGGCACCCCCAACATCCACTCGTTCTTCACTCGCAGCCAAAGCTCTTTCTTCCGCCATAAGCTAAGAAGCTTGCGGCTTTTCCTATGGGAACGAGCCAGCTCAGCTATTGGGGCTTTTACTGATTTATTTCCAACTTTTTCACTCTTCTCTTAGGGAAGTGCATCTACGACACGATGGGTCTCAAATCAAAGCGCCAGGACAGGATTCGAACCTGCAGTCTTCAGGGCATGAGCCTGATGAGTTATTCCAATTGCTCCACCTCGCTTCTGCTCTTTCAGTGGCAGTGGCGGGCTGTCTTCCGGACCGGGCTTGGACCATGTCTCCCGAACAATCTCAGTACATATGGCTGAAGACGCTTTGACATCTGGGTGTCGAGATCGGAGTGGGCTCGGGTCTTGTCTCGTCTCACTGTAGTGCCCGGTTTTTCTTGATTTCCTATTGATATTGATGAACAAACGAGTGAAAGAATGAAGCGAGCAGGCTGTTAGCGTATAGACAGCAGAGGATATGCTTGGGCCGAGGTTCTCTCCCTCTGTTCGGGGACTACTCCTGTATGATTCTCCCCTCCCTTGACTATACTGACTAGACTCTTTCCCTTCGTTAGATCGGGAATGCGCCTCAGGATGGCTTGGCCTTTCCCCGATTTATAGCAAGACCACGCTTCGCTTATATTGTTTCGATGATGACTCTCTGGAAAGACCCCCACTTGGTTTGGCTCGATACGAAGCACACGCGAGGAATCTATGTAGCGGGTGCGTTGGCATAAGGCGTGGAAAGCCTTCGATATGATGTTTCAAGGCTTCTAGAAAGGGCTTCGCGCCTTCACTTACACTTATAGGGTGGGGGGCGTAAGGAAGCTGCTCAGCCACGGAGTAAGCAGCTGTGCCCAGAGGAATCATAATCTTTCGAAGTACTCCTTTCGCGGCAAGTGGTTTTGAAGACTCAAGACCAGGAATAGCCCTTTTTATGAACGCCTTCCTCGACAAAGACAGGAAGAAACCTAAGGTCTCATCCCGGGACTACCAAGAGACATGCTACGCTAAACTGTTGGAATGTAGGTTTGATGCTTCCCTTTACCTTTAATCAGAGGTATGAAATGACTCGACTGACAAGAAGAGGAATCTTGGGGTCAGGCTTTCCTTAAGCAAGGACAAGTTGGACAATAAGCCAAGGAAAGAGACATTGTCTTTCCTGTAGGAATAGGATTGAGAATGATTCCACCTTTTGTCAAATTAGAGGAGAGCATAAACCAATGTTATGCGTATTTGGGCAAAGAACATCTCCGTAGCAGCTCTTTCACGAGCCGTAATGGTGAGGAAGAAGCCTTTGGGAAAAGACATGCGTGTAGAAACGAGCGTTAGAACCGGGCGTTAACGGAGCGAGCACGGACTGGGCTGCCTGGCTGCCCGCGCTTGGATAGTCTTCTCCTCTCCTCTTTATTGGTATTGGGCATACCACGTCTCTCCCTACTTGTAAAGGGAGAATCCTTCACTAAGAGGTGGGGACCTATCCCTATATTTAATTCGGTGGTTTGAGGCCCTTTAGGCCCTTTATGGGACTCGAAACGATAGTGGGAGGGAGGAGAGCGCTAGTGAGAGGACTCAGATTGAGGCATATAAAGGAAGTTTAGTACATGAGGAAGAAGCGCT
>JAIUZE010021431.1:0-15102 GCA_022085475.1 Heliosperma pusillum | reverse complement strand
CCCACGACGCAGCCAGCGTCCTTCACGGGATTCAGGCACGATCAAAACCAACATGTTATCAACAACAAAAATCCTCATTTATCATCACAAACCATCAATTCTCATATCAATTAACAACTAACAACAACCAACAACAACAACACAAGTCCTAAGCATACTAACCATAATCTAATTACGATTACTAGCCTAGAAAACACATAAAACACGTAAATGATATCGAGTAACCCTTCACCGTTACCTTTACGCGTCTTCAATCGATTTCTAGAACCGTCTCCACCTACAATTAGATAATAAAAGATGAATATAATTCACCTTTGAGAAAGACGGATAAATTGAAAAGCGAGAAAGACGGTAATTTTATTACCAATACGGATAGAGGAAGCGAAGAGGGGAAGAATAAGACGAACTTACGTGAATTTGAACAAGAAATGAGCGAGGTACGACGATTCTAAGATTGGATGAAAATGGAGGCAAGGTTTTGGGTTTCTTAGAGAAGAAGAAATGTTGAGTTGTGTTTGTGTGAGTATGAATTAGGTTAGGAGTGTTGGAGTAAGTGTCCTCCACAATAGTGCATTTATATAATAAATCTCATTTGGAATATACGTGGCATGATTAGTATATTTTGATACTCCACGTCAGTTGATTAACGTAAATCGGTAACGCTTGGCTGACTAGAGTTTGACGTTATTGTCGTATGACGGCGGTAATCAACTGATCCCTTTAGGTCACACCTATAGGATGAGACCCAAATAGAATACTAATTATTTGTATACGATACAGTTTAATTAGAGCATTACATATATTTGATATGTACGTTTAGTTACGAGAGTTATTTATGGAAATTGAGTTACGAACTCATTCCACTTAAGTGTATTAGTCAATTATACGATAACTGACTGAATAAATTTTACGTCTTATTTAATACGATTAAATAAGATTTAATTTAGTGATTAATGTTAATTCATTAAATTAGTTGAGGTTATGCATACATTTTGAGGTAGAGGTAATTAGTTAATTATATTTACAAGGAGTTGTAAAATAAATTAACTGGGCATTGTGGGACACATTATATATTGATATAATGGTAAAATGTCACTTAAAAGTTAAGTACATATTGTTTATTAATTTGAGTCATATAATTGTTATATGATCAAATTAACACTTAATTATACAAGATAATTAAGCATATGATTAATAAGTATTTGTGAGACAAATATCAAAAATTAAAATGGTCCATTATGGACACAAGTGGACCGGTTTTGAGTAGGTAAAATCATTAGTTATTTTACTCTACCAATTCTACACTCCATCACATGATAATGAATTGTTATGACACAATCATCATCACAATTACTACCAACACTCAAAGTCTTTTGCATGTGAGTAAAAGAAGAAAAATGAGAGCCATATATTGCTAAAAGTGACCGGCCATATGGCTACACATTTGAACAATTGTTGTTCAATTTTGTATCACTTCATTTTGCTTATTTTCTTCTTCTTTCTAAAACCTCCAACTTCTCTCTAAACTCTCATATATATACTAATATTCTCTACATATTACTAGTGTAGTAATACTATAATATTAGTAGTATTTATCTTACTTATTATCTAGTTAATAATAAGGTAAGATTATTTGGGTTTAATCTTGGGTGCAACAAGAAGGAGACCTTCTACTTTGGAGGTTATTTTTGGAGGATCATCCACCTAATTTCATGCTCAAGAACAATAAGAAGGAGTTCTTATTGTGCCCATATTGAACCGAAAATCCCAATGTAAGGATGTTTTGGTCTTATCTTTTCTTTTATGCTTTTATATTTGCATGCATGATAACTAGATCCTAAATCATTAACTTAATGTAATTTAATGAATTAATTAGAGGAGTCTAATTAAAGGTCTAGGACTTTCATGTGGTATCAGAGCTCAATTGTTACATGCATGTCGATTTTAAGCATTAAAATCGAGTTATACGATAACTTGGGTAAAATTGAAAATTTGTGTTAAAAATTGGTTTGCACGAAATTTTTGATTTGCATGCATACCTACTGACCTCAAAATGGTTGTGGTCAAATTTGGTGATTTTATGGATTAATTTGCTATTTATTTTGATTTATGGCCTTTAAATCATGTTAATATGCATGTTTTATGTTAAAAGTTAACTAAAAATAGTTGCATGTTGATTCTGGCCATGAAATTTTGATATGATCTCACATGCATGTTGTACATAATGTATGTAAAGTTTCGTGTCTTTTAAGTAACTTTTGTATGATGATTGATTTTTATAAGATAAAAGTCAATAAAGTGAGATTATTATGATCATAAAAATGAAACGTCCTTTTCTGGTCTTGAAAATTTTTGGTACATTTTATAATCTGATTTATATCATCTTGGTGAAATTTTATAATTTTTTTCAGTTTTTTACTATATTTAATGGTTTTTATTTGATAAAACCGTTGAATATTAAGTTATTTGTTCTAAAATTTATTCAAATTTTTTGGGCAAATGTATCTGATTTTTAGAGTTCCTGGAAATGTTCCAGAATGTACAAAAATTTTTTTTTCAATTTTTTATGAGTTTTATATTTCATTTTGGGTTTATTTCATAAATGTTATGATTAAACATCTATATTTAGCAAATACGATCAATTCAAACTAATTAAATACAAACAAAGTTAGTGGGGACTAATTTTGAGTTCTAAATCATTTTAGATAATTAGTTTGAGCTTAAATACGATTTAAGAGTTGATTATTGATTTTTAATGGTTAAAAATCGATAAAATCCATAAAACCAAGCTAGAATGAGCATGATAAGTGTTAAGGGCGATTTTGGCATGATTTTTACAGCATTTTATTTATGTTGTTATTTTTGAATGAATGAATGTCATTTATTTAATTTTTAATGCAAGTTGTACCTAGTATGGCCTAGATTATTTTAATCGGTATTACCTGTAATGTAAGGGAATACCGATTCGGTTGTAATTTTATTTGCGATCTCGTATCGCCGTTTGTAATAATTTAATTTCATTTTTTAGATCAAATGTATAATAGGAATTTTATTTGTATCTTTTTGTAATTAATTATTATAAAGACGGAGATTCCCGAAGTCGGTGTTCCAAAAGACGGTGCCATGAAGAGGCTAGGGGCCAAGGAGTTGGTTTCCGATTTTGTAATCTACTAGTTAATTAGATTAGCTACGTGGCCATACTAGGATTTATTATTTGCTTGCTTTATTTTTCCGCTCATGCCAAAATCGCCAACATGCATCTTTATTTCTCGATTGTCAATTCAAAGTTATTCAAAATTCACCGACTTAGTTCGCTTATAGGGAATTAATAACAAAAATTGACAAGACCTCTCACATAACTTAAAAAATTGAGATTTAGCCTTACCAATTGAAGCACCTATGAACCCCGTGTTCATTAGGGCTACCACGCTCGTGGGTCCCTTTTTACCGCGGGTAAGTAGGGTGATGCGATCACAAGCCAAAATTGGATTGGACTCAACGAGATAAGCGTTATCTTGGGACTAGGAGATGGATGTAGTTGAAATCCGTCAACCAAGAGTTCTAAGTGTAGAATTAGTCAAGTATTGATGCAACAGGACGTGAACTCCAACCAGCCAGAACAATGTCACAGCAAGAACATGGAGCTTACCATCTACCCTACACCCAGGCAGGGGTCCCACAACAGAGACACCAAGCTTACTACCTCCCAAGCACCCACCCTTATGTCAAGAACCAGCAGGAACACCAGCAAGAGCAGCCACAGCAAGACTAACCAGAGCAGGGTCAATCCTTCAGAAAACCAGCCAGAACAAGTCCAGTAACCAGCCAATTCTCATGCAGCACGAGTCCAACCAAGGGCTCTTTCTTCTTTTCCCCTTTAATTAAGATCCTTGGCAACATAAAAGTCCAGGACAAGTTTTCCAAATAAGTTCTGGAAGTCCATCTAAAACAGCCTACCATATTAAAGATCATTTGAGGAAGTCTGCAGGAACAAGTCCAATTAAATCTGTCCAAGACTCCTTACTTTTGTGTGATCAACTTAACCTAAATAAGAACGTTGGGAAGGTATCTAGCAGTCCCTCTCAACCCCCAAGAACAGCAGCAAACAGCCAGACAAAGAACCCCTAAGGAATTCAACAACATTACCATTTAAGGCAAGGGACAAGAGCACTTTTCAGCTTTGTTTTCTGTCAGTTGCAGTCTGTCATGGATCGTCCTTATTAGCTGACTTTTTGCATTTCTTTATCAGTATTGTAAGGCTCTTAAAGCCCTTAGATTATGTTATTTTCAAGGGTGGAGATCGTTTGTAATTGCCTATATAAGGCCTGCTTGTAACCCTAAGAAAATCAGACTTGAATTAATATAAACCTGAACTTTGTTCATTTGCAATTCTTTAGCAAAGCTAAGTATTGTGGTAACTCTTAGTGAACTTGTGTGTGACCTAAGATTACAGTGTCTAAGAATCATTACTTGTGTGTTTTGAGTCTTAAACACAACCTTTGCTACCTCTGCTTGTGTGCTAAGGTGCAAAGTCCTATCTGTTCTGCCTGGCCTAGTGCAGGTTTCTGAGTGAGTGAGTGTACGTGTGAGGGAGTGTTCACCCTGGCCCCTTGTAGCCTCTGAAAAGCTCTATTTTTGTAGAGGTTTCAGTTCAATTGGTTATCAGAGCTTTGGTTTGTGAGTTCATTCACCTAACTACATTCAAAATACAAAAACCAACCATGAGTGAAGAGAGATTAGCAGGGCTTGAAACCACAGTTAATGGCCTTGCTAGAACTGTCATGGAGATTACAGCATCCTTCAATGAGTACTTAGATGGTCAGCTCAACAATGGTGGAAGAGGAGGTAGAGGTCGTGGAAGAGGAGCACATGTACCACCTGCTGCAGGAAGAAGGAGACAGCATGTGGAACAAGAGGAGGGCTCAGATTCAGAGGGCTCAGAGCAGAGTCTTCCTAGACACCATGACAAAGACATAAAGGTAGAAATCCCTGACTTTCTAGGTAGCATGAACCCTGATGATTTCCTAGATTGGTTAAGGTCAGTAGAGAGAGTCTTTGAGTTTAAAGGTTATACTGATAGGAGGGCTTTTAAAGTTGCCATCATGAAACTAAAAGGATATGCATCTCTATGGTATGAAAACATGAAAAGTCAGAGGGCTAGGGAAGGTAAAGACCCTATTAAATCTTGGGATAAGCTTAAAAAGAAAATGAAGGATAAGTTTGTGTCCAAAGACTACACCCAAGACATGTTCATCAAACTAACCCACTTGAAACAAGACAGTAGGTCTGTTGAGTCCTACCTGAGGGATTTTGAACAACTCACACTTCAATGTGAGATTACTGAAAAACCTGAGCAGAAGATAGCTAGGTTTCTGGAAGGTCTTGATGAAAGGGTAGCTAGCAGGGTAAAATTACAGCACCTGTACTCCTTTGAGGAGGCAGTTAGCCTGTCCTTGAGGATTGAGAAATTAGGAAACGGAAAGTCAGCCCCTACCAAACCCCAAATTAGACCCTCTTTTAAGCCTTACACTGGAGTCAGGATAGGAGAACCCATGGTCCCTGCTAAACCTCCTGTAGTAGACAAGGGAAAGGCCCCTGAGACAGACCTGAGGAGGACAGTATCCCTCAGAAAATGCTTTAAATGCCCAGGCTTTGGGCATTTTGCCAAGGATTGTCCCTCTAAAAGGGCTTTGAGCAACATGGAGATTGCGGAGTGGGGTGATGGAGAGATCCTTGTGTGTGAGGAGAGTCTGGAGGAACCTGAGGAAGAACCTAGTGAGGAGATGATTGAGCCTGATGCAGGCTTGAGTCTAGTGACTTGGAGGGTTATGCACACCCAACCTCAACCCTTGGAAGATGATCAGAGGCAGCAGATATTTAGAACCAGGTGTACCATAGAGGGAAGGGTTTGTAACATGATAATTGATGGGGGAAGTTGTACCAATGTAGCCTCCACAACTCTGGTGGATAAGTTGTCCCTAACCACACAAGAACACCCCCACCCTTACAAACTGAGATGGCTGAACAAAGGAGTGGAAGTGAGGGTTGATAGGCAATGTGTTGTGCCTTTCTCTATTGGCAAGGGCTATACTGATGAAGCCTTGTGTGATGTTCTTCCTATGGATGCTTGCCACCTCTTGTTAGGCAGGCCATGGGAATTTGATAGAGACTCTATACACCATGGGAGAGACAATACCTATGCCTTCAAGTTTGGTAACAAGAAGATCATCTTGGCTCCTTTGCCTCCCAATGTTAAGGGGAACATAACTCCTGTCAATGATGTGTCCAAGGAGGTTCTGTTGTTGAGTGAAGCTGAGGTTGTTCAAGAGCTCATGGGTGATGAGCCTGTGTTCATCCTCCTTACAAAAGAAGTTCTGCTCCCCCAAGAAAGCATCCCAGCTGAGGTCCAGCAGGTACTGGAGGCCTATGGAGATGTGTTTCCTGCTGAACTGCCTAGTGGGCTGCCCCCACTCAGGGGGATAGAACACCATATTGACCTTATTCCTGGAGCAATGCTACCCAACAAGCCTGCCTACAGAAGTGATCCAAAGGCCACTCAGGAACTACAAGCTCAAGTTAGTGACCTACTCAGCAAGGGCTTTGTGAGGGAGTCCCTCAGTCCATGTGCAGTTCCTGCCTTGCTAGTGCCCAAGAAGGATGGGTCTTGGAGGATGTGCATAGACAGTAGGGCTATCAACAATATCACCATCAAATACAGGTTCCCCATACCAAGGTTGAATGATATCTTAGATGAGTTGAGTGGAGCTCAGGTCTTCTCCAAGATTGATTTAAGACAAGGGTACCACCAGGTGAGGATCAGGGCTGGGGATGAGTGGAAGACAGCCTTTAAGACCAAGCATGGGTTGTATGAGTGGTTGGTAATGCCTTTTGGGTTGTCTAATGCCCCAAGCACCTTTATGAGGTTGATGACTGAGGTACTAAGGCCCTATCTAGGGAAGTTCATTGTTGTGTATTTTGATGATAGCTTGGTTTACAGTCCTTCAGCAGAAGAACACCTCCAGCACTTGAAATTGTTGTTTGATGTATTGAGGAAGCATAAGCTATTTGGCAAGATGGAGAAATGTACTTTTATGCAGGAAGGGGTTCAATTCCTAGGATTCATCATATCCAAGGAAGGGGTTGCTGTTGATCAAGACAAGGTGAAGGCAATTAGGGAGTGGCAGGTCCCTAAGACTATAACTGAGGTGAGGAGTTTCCATGGGCTGGCCTCCTTCTACAGAAGGTTCATTAAGGGGTTCAGTTCCATCATGGCTCCCCTGACTGAGTGTATGAGAAAAGGAGAATTCAGGTGGAATGACAAGGCTGAGAGGTCTTTTAACATCATCAAGGACCTCTTGTGTGAGTCTCCTGTCCTTGTTCTCCCTGATTTCAGCAAGTTATTTGAGGTGGAGTGTGATGCTAGTGGTATAGGCATTGGTGCTGTCTTGACACAAGAACAAAAGCCTGTGGCATACTTTAGTGAGAAGTTGAGTGGTGCTAAGCTCAACTATTCAACATATGACAAAGAGTTCTATGCAATAGTCAGGGCTTTGTACCATTGGGGTCATTATCTGAAGCCCAAGCCTTTTGTATTGCACTCAGATCATCAGGCACTCAAGTACATCAATGGGCAGCACAAGTTGAATACTAGGCATGCTAAGTGGGTGGAATTCTTGCAGTCCTTCTCATTCTCCAGCAAGTACATTGAAGGCAAGAACAATGTGGTGGCAGATGCCTTATCAAGGAGAACCATGATGCTGACTTTTATGGAGCAAAGGGTACTTGGGTTTGAGCACATGAAGGAGTTGTACAGGGAGGATCCTGACTTTAAGGAGGACTGGGTGGCAAGGATGGAAGGCATTCCTAAGAGGGGAAGTAGATACTGGGAGCAGGAAGGGTTCTTGTTCCTAGGTAACAAGCTGTGTGTACCAAGGGGTCCTTACAGGGGGTTGCTAGTGAAGGAGGTACATTCAAATGGCCTAGCTGGTCACTTTGGAATCCAGAAAACTTATGACATGCTGCAGGAACAATTTTATTGGCCAAAGATGTTGGGAGACGTTCAGGATGTGATCAGGAGGTGCAGTGCTTGCCAGAAGTCCAAGTCATTCTTCCAGACTGGAGCCTACACCCCCTTACCAGTTCCAGATAAGCCTTGGGAGGATGTTAGCATGGATTTCATTGTAGCTCTTCCTAGGACACAGAGGGGCAAGGACTCAGTCATGGTGGTTGTGGACAGATTTAGCAAAATGGCACATTTTGTTGCCTGCAAGAAGACTGAGGATGCCCTGGGGGTTGCAGACCTATACTTCAAGGAGATTGTCAAACTCCATGGGGTACCAAGGACCATAGTATCTGACAGGGACTCTAAGTTCATGAGTCACTTTTGGAGGACACTGTGGAAGCTGCTAGGGACCAGGCTCCTATTTAGCACCTCCCACCACCCTCAAACTGATGGCCAGACAGAGGTAACAAACAAGACATTGGGCAGGATCCTCAGATGTATCATCTCCAAGTCCTTGAAGGATTGGGATCTAATGCTAGCTCAAGCAGAATTTGCATTCAACAGAGCCCCCTCTACCAGCACAGGTAAAAGCCCCTTTGAAGTTGTTTATGGCACTAACCCCTTGATGCCAACAGACCTTGTACCAGTAGCAAGGAAGGTGGTGCCCTATGATGCAAAGACCAGAGTGGAGCAGATGATGCAGATGCATACCAAGGTGAAACAGCAAATTGAAAAGTCCAATGAAATGTGTAAGTCCAGAGCAAGAGGTCCAAAGAAATCCAGAGAGTTCAAGGCAGGGGATCTAGTGTGGTTGCACCTAAGGAAGGAAAGGTTTCCTGACAAGAGGAAGAACAAGCTGAGTCCAAGAGCAGAGGGTCCCTTTGAGGTCATTGAGAAGTTGGGTTCTAATGCTTACAAGATTGACCTCCCAGGAGAGTATGGAGTGCATGGTACCTTCAACGTTGGTGATCTAAGCCCATATTATGGAGAATCTGATGATGACACTAGTGAGGATTTGAGGGCAAATCCTTTTCAGGAAGGAGAATTTGCAACAGGAGTTGAACCTCAAACCAGCCAGAACAATGTCACAGCAAGAACATGGAGCTTACCACCTACCCTACACCCAGGCAGGGGTCCCACAACAGAGACACCAAGCTTACTACCTCCCAAGCACCCACCCTTATGTCAAGAACCAGCAGGAACACCAGCAAGAGCAGCCACAGCAAGACTAACCAGAGCAGGGTCAATCCTTCAGAAAACCAGCCAGAACAAGTCCAGTAACCAGCCAATTCTCATGCAGCACGAGTCCAACCAAGGGCTCCAACTTCTTTTCCCCTTTAATTAAGGTCCTTAGCAACATAAAAGTCCAGGACAAGTTTTCCAAATAAGTTCTGGAAGTCTATCTAAAACAGCCTACCATATTGAAGATCATTTGAGGAGGTCTGCAGGAACAAGTCCAATTTAATCTGTCCAAGACTCCTTACTTTTGTGTGATCAACTTAACCTAAATAAGAACGTTGGGAAGGTATCTAGCAGTCCCTCTCAACCCCCAAGAACAGCAGCAAACAGCCAGACAAAGAACCCCTAAGGAATTCAACAACATTACCATTTAAGGCAAGGGACAAGAGCACTTTTCAGCTTTGTTTTCTGTCAGTTGCAGTCTGTCATGGCTCGTCCTTATTAGCTGACTTTTTGCATTTCTTTATCAGTATTGTAAGGCTCTTAAAGCCCTTAGATTATGTTATTTTCAAGGGTGGAGATCGTTTGTAATTGCCTATATAAGGCCTGCTTGTAACCCTAAGGAAATCAGACTTGAATTAATATAAACCTGAACTTTGTTCATTTGCAATTCCTTAGCAAAGCTAAGTATTGTGGTAACTCTTAGTGAACTTGTGTGTGACCTAAGATTACAGTGTCTAAGAATCATTACTTGTGTGTTTTGAGTCTTAAACACAACCTTTGCTACCTCTGCTTGTGTGCTAAGGTGCAAAGTCCTATCTGTTCTGCCTGGCCTAGTGCAGGTTTCTAAGTGAGTGAGTGTACGTGGGAGGGAGTGTTCACCCTGCCCCTTGTAACCTCTGAAAAGCTCTATTTTTGTAGAGGTTTCAGTTCACTACATGAGTTACACAAAATGGTATTGCAAACCGAGCGTGATATGGGCGACCATGCTAGCACTAGCAAAGATGTTTTGAACATCAAATGACAAAAGCAAAGGGAAGTTTAAGAAGAGTGGACACAAAGGGAACAAGCCCACACCTTCTAAGGACAAAGAAAGGCTATTGGGAATAGTTATTCTAAGTCTAAGAAGGGTGTCACCTCCAACGACAAGTGCCATTATTGTAATGGTATAGGCTCTTGGAAACGTAATTGCCCCATATATTTGGGAGATATTAAGACTGGACGAGTTATTCCAGTAAATAATAGTTCTCCCGGATGTTTATGTTATTGATATTAATCTCCTCAACTTTGGTATTTTGATACAAGTTGTAGTTCTCATCCTCATAATTAGATTAAGGGCATGAGAAGAAAGACAAAACAAAGCAAGCTTTAGGAAATATCCAAGATGAGGGAGCTAAGGAAGCCACCACATAGAGGAGACCTAAGGATTAGCTTGGCATTCTTGCTATTTGTCTTTCTAGTTATTTTGAATGTCGTTTTGGAACTTTTGATATCCGTGTTAGACATGGAAACTGGTTATTATTTCCATTATTTAAAGGACAATTGTTGTACTATATAATGATAGCTTGGTTTTCAACCCAAGTCATTATGTTTGTGGAATTCATGTTCTAAACCTTTCATTATACAAAGTTAATATCTTAAACATAAAGTATTGTGACAAATTGATCATATGAGAAAATATAATGATTGGATCATTATAATCACCTAAGTTATGAATTGGATTCTTACTTATGGACTTGTGACTAAGTATCACAACTTATTTGAAATAAGAAGATCAATTGCATAGTCAAATCGAGTTAATGAACTCACATTTGGGGATTTACAATCCATATAAGCCCTAAGATAAGATCTTTCAAACACCAATTAGACTCCATACTAGCTATGGAAGGATTAAGAATCCGAAATTTGTTCAAGACGTGGATAAAAGTCCAAGTATTTTGCTTAAATAGAATGAGTCTATAGAGAAGCTAGAATACTAAAGTCTAAGCAAATAAGTCTACTATAGATCGCTCAAAGTTAATAAGAGTTAATACGAGCATCATACACCACTTATACCTGGAGAATAAAGCTGTTTGTGACTAAAGAATTGAGCTCATGAAGCTATCCTTACAAGAATTTTCTCATTTACACCTAAAGAAACAAAACTGTTTGTGGCTCATGGTGCTATCCTTCACGTAAATACGCGTATTTACTAAAGGATAGAGTGGGAGAAAATATGGCACAAACAAAGACAAGAAAAACTGTTCTTAAGTCATCCAAGGTCGGAAGTTTATAATGAAAGGTTATAGTGAAAATATCTACTTTTTGAAAGTAATATTTATGATCTATAGATTGGCGGTTATAATTTCCAATTCGATTTTGTTGCATAAGAGCCTTAAGAATACAAGATGGATACTATACATATAAAACTACATGGGAAGTTTGGACCTCCCTAGGGTGAATAAAACTTTATTGTAAAGTAATGTATATAAGTTAAAATATAACCATCTTTGAGATCCAAGAAAATTGCATCTACACCATGTATATATATGACAAATGACAAAGAGTTGTTAAATGTTACCTTTCTAAATGGGCATTTAGAAGTAGACAAGTTGTCATACAAAACTTAGGAGATCAATGTGTGATCCTAAGAGAACACTCATGGCATAACAAGAGAGAATGGTTTCCTCGAATTGTCGAAGAGTCATGTTTATGCGTGTAGTTAAGTGGGAGCTAGATCTATCATGTGTAGACATGAGGATTAGTGGGAGTGAAAATTCGTCATGTATGGACATGAAGACTAGTGGGAGCAAAATATCTTCCATGTCTTGTATGTATGAGACATATCAATCATTAGGAATGATGTACTAACATTGCCTTCCGTGGAGGAGTGTTTTGGAAATCATTTCTAGATGAAAGACTTAGAAGAAGCATAATGTATCTAAGGCAAGAATATCTCCCATGTCTCGTATGTAGGAAACATATTGGTCATTGGGAATGATGTACCAACATTGCCTTCCGTGGAGGAGTGTTTGGGAAATCATTTCTAGATGAAAGACTTGGAGTAGGTATCCAAAATCTATGGTGATAGATGAGAGAGGATACACATGATTGTTAATGTTTCCGCCATTAGGCCAATCATATTTGCCAAGATATGCACATACCTTGATAAGTTGTATGCTTGGAGCATGACAAGTTGATAACAAGTTATCCACATGAGAGTCATTGGATAGCCTTCAAGAATATCCATGAGATTCTCGAGGAGAACTATGAGTTTATTCTTATGTTTGGTAATAATAACTTAGTTGCGTGTTAAGCATCATACGAACCCAAGTTTCCAAACCTGTAAAGGATCTGAAAAAAAAAAATCAAAGGCTAAATTTTGTTATACTAAAAGCGAATAAATAAAAGGGATGATTGAAGTGTCAATCATTGTAAATTCTACAAATAGAACCTTAGTACATGCTGATGAGGACGAGGTGGACTATAAGGATCTAATAAGTAGACCCTTCCACCAAGATACCCATCATGTGGTTATCATGATAACAAGTGGGAGCATCTTTCAAGATTAAAGAGCCCAACACTAGATAGAGATCTAGTGAAGTACTTAGATAACTTCATTTTATTGGGAATAACTATGATTGGAAAGAAAATGAGCAATTCATAAAGTTGGAACAAATGGATAAGAAGTATATATACCATCCAAGCTTTTATTACATTTAGACAAGAGGACCATGAAGTGTCATGGAACTTGTATACTTTAGATTATATGATATGAAGCAATAACATGGTGTTGATTGTTCATATGCGATAAATCACATTTATCGTTTGAGTTTCTGAAACTCATTATTATGCTTTGTAATAATCCAAATAGGTTGTAATGACAAGTTTGAACCCTATTAAAGTGTACTGGATTAACATAGCATTGGCCCCTAGTTGCTTACATGAGGTGACGTCTCGAAGTCACTAGAGTGTGATGCGATTGATGGCAAGTTCAAGTGCCATAGAGTCATATGAGATGACTAGTCGATCACATAGACAGACTGTATGGGACACTCTGTCGCGCAGTGACCGCTTATAGAGTTCTGGCAATTCATAAAGCCTGGTCGTGGCGAGACCTACTATAGTATTCTTTTGAGTCAATTCTTTAGACTAGAGACTATTCGCCCAAGTCGGCATAGTTTCTGATTGACTTTGATTTTTGCCCCAAGTCATTCTGTAAAAAGGGGTGAATGGGCAATTATTGGGTCATGAAGTACTGTGAGTGTACGAAGGGAATAGTGCGATAGGAATTGTCCAACCCCTTGCCAGGGTTATCCAATATCTCAAGGCCACTCGAGGAGTAGTGAACTGGAAATGCGTGGCCACGCTCAGAAGGTATCTACGGTAGATAATTCCGGTCAGACAGTTACTCTCCAGATCGAGGAAACCACTCTAGATATGATCACGTGCAAGTACGACCTGCACGACACCTTGCATTGAGTGGGAGATTTAAAATAGGACAAGAGAATTGGTGACGCACACTTGTTGCGAACAAGTGGGAGATTGTTGGAGTGAGTGTCCTCAAAAAATGTGCGATCACTTAATCAAACCTCATTAACGAGAATACAAATGGATGATTAACATTATAGTCAACTGATCCACATTAATCGGTAATGATTGTCTTACTAGAGTTTGACATTACTGTCGTATGACGATGGTGATCAGTTGATCTCATGAGGTCACACCGAAAGGACTATTCCTTAATCAAGAATATTTCTTAATTGTATAACGATTCAGATTAATTAATCCCTTAAACAGAACGAGTTTACGAGTGAGAAATATATCTTATTGTAATATGATTAAATAAGATTCAATAATATAGTTGTTATATTAGAATGCTTAATGTTTATGAACCATTTGAGATAAGCATGATTGGTTGATCATAATTACAATTAGTTGTAGATCATGTCAACCAAATATGAGATGACCCATTTTATATATATGTGGTTATAAATTATTACTTAAAATGTTAAGTTGAATTTATTTGACATAAAATTGTATTTAAATTAGTTAAATACATAATTATATTATAAGATAACATGTCACATGTCACATGTCACATGTGTGACAATTGACAAAATCACAAAATAAAATGGACACCCATATTATCATCGGTGCACCGGTTTTATGAGGGATTGGGTAGGGTTTAGGCTTTAGCTTTTGCTCTAATCTAGATTAAGCATAATGATTAGTAGCCTAAAGCCTATAGCCACCCTAATGCATTGTTTAGACAAAAAGTAATGAGCATGCTTGTTGTTACCCATGCTTGGCCGGTTATTATGCACAATAAGAGGATGTCTTCCTCTTATTAACTTACTTGATAATATCTCATATTATTGATATATAATTCTCACTAGAAAAATAAGATAAGTTAAGAAACTTAAGAAGTTTCATATAACTTATTCTAAGAGCTTTAACTTGAATTTCTAAGGTAAAGCAATATTCAAGAGATTGAGGGATAGTCTAGGTGGAACAAAAGGAGAGTTCCTATACTTGGAGCTTTTGGAAGTTCATCCTATAATCATCTAGCTCAAGAACAATTACAAGAAGGAGTCTTGTACTTGTGCCCATAGTCCGTATAATACTCAATGTGAGGAACAAAATCTTTCTCTACTTTGTTTTGTTTAATTTGCATGTAACTAGATCTAGAAACTAATTAAAGAGTTAATTAGTATTTCATAAGAAATGTCTTATGAGTAGGTATATGAACCTAACACATACACCACGAACAACCCAGATCTGAAAGTCATTTGATGATAAAACTTCGGTGGAGTTGGTCGGTGACGACGGGTTCAATGACGACAGGTTCAAGGTGTCACGCCGGTGACGTCACTGTCGGAGCTCCGGCGGCCATGGAGTTGGTCGCCTCTGATGTCTGGGTATGGGATGAGGGGAGTTGG
>JAIUZE010021430.1:0-14190 GCA_022085475.1 Heliosperma pusillum | reverse complement strand
TATCTATATATATATATATATATATATATATATATATATATGTGTGTGTGTGTGTGTGTGTGTAAGATCCGGTGAGTCCACTTATATATTTGAGTCCGTGAGTCCTAATAGGAGCCGTCAGATCTGAAAAATATGGAGTGCTGAGATTGAGCCACGTTAGTCTCAATTAGAGCAAAATAAAACACCAGGAAACTTTACCAAATCCTTTATTCTTTCTCTCTCTAAAATTTACCAAAATCAACAGATGAACACATTCCTAAAAAGCTCACCAAATCCTCTTTAAATCTCACCAAAAATTTGCAAAACAAGCATTAAATTCAATTGGATTTCAACTTTCTAGGTTAATTTGTTCACTGCATTGAGTAATCTCACTAGATTTTCTTCCAAAATCATACAGGTACTTTCGTTTCTCACTTTTTTAATTTCTGCGATTTTTTTAGTATAAATTTCCTTAATTAAATTGATTATGTATGTTGTTTTTGTTCGAAATTATTGTATCTATGTTGATTTATATGAATTTAATAGGATTGTATCAAAACTATCGAACGAATTGACGATTGATTTATGGTATTTTCATGTTGTTGCTTTAAATTTCTAAATACTTAGTTATACATGGTTTTAAACGGTTTTTGGTGATTCTATCGACATATTCAACTAATAGTATTATCGACTGTAGTTGTAATTGTTTATTATAAGTTTTTAATCGCAAAACCTAGGATTTAATTTAGTTTAGTTCTAAAAAAACTAGGGTTTCATATTACGAAATTGAATTTGTTTGACATTTTAGTTAAGAAATTGATTGTTAGTGTTTAGTTAATGAGATATGTAGATCTATATGTTGACATTATTAATGAAAAATTTGTGATATTGTTGTTTGTATATATGTGATATTGAATGTGAAGATTAGTGTTATTTAAATTTCATAAAGTTGTGATACATGCTTACTTCTGACAAATTAGGGTTCATATTGCGAAATTGAATTTGTTTGACAGAGAAATTGATAGGTAGTACTCACTAATTGAGTGATGTAGGTATACATATTAATTTTAAACCACATTACATTATCTTTTTAATGTCTCGTTACACTGACAAAATTGTGATATTGTTATTAGTAATGCGTGATATTGAATGCCAGTATCAGTGATATTTAATCACCATAATTTTGACATGGTAACTAGATTAACACAAATAAAATGATATATTATGTTTTGAACTAGTATTATTGTAACATTTTGTTTTACGGTAAGTGCAAATTTTATGAACCAACAAATGTGTTATGGTTGATTAACACTAAACTTCAAAAATTCTACTGAAATTTATGAAAGAAATGAGTGCGTTAAAACATGGTGGTTAGTTGATTTTGGGGAACTTGTTATCAAATTATTGTTTTTGGCGACTTATCCTCGGGTATATGCTTTGATTAAGTTCACTAACTAGTTTGAGTCATTTGTTAAGTTAGGTCTTTCTGTTAAGCTTGCATTTGTTCTTGATGCGGCGCTTAGTGTTGGACATATTCTTGTTGAGCATTTTGCATCAACGTTATTTTTTATTGGGTTTTTCTTTTTTGCCGTTCAAATTTGTCTGTAACGTCTTTGTACAGTTGCCTTAATTTTAGGAAATTATTACCCAACATGAATTTTATGTGTAACTTTTCATTACCAAGAAGGATTATATTGAGTTTCCCATACTTCGTTACTCTCTAAGAACAAGTTTAAATGAAAAAAATCTGAAAAATGGTTCTAGAATGATACTAGGAACCAAATAAAATAATGATTTAAACTATACTAACTGTTGTTTATTTGCGTTTGATTTATAGACGATCTGATTATGGACAAGATGATGCTGATCAAGAAGAAGATCCCCAAAAGGATGGGTAAAGACCGTTGCAAGTTGTAGAAGTAGAGTTAGAGAAAACAATTAAAATGACTAATAGGAATATGTTGACAGAAAACTTTAATTAAAAGTGCATTGATGTAAAGTTGGTAGAATAAGTAATCTAATGTAAGTAGTAGTTGTCAAAACCTAGTATTGTCGTCGGAATTTTGTAATATTGTTTAAGATCAGTAATAATATCGTGTCTTGTATTTAGTGATATTGTTTCTTAATATCACGAAATTGGAAGAGCGTAATCAATCTTTTTATTTGTGATATTGTTTTGTGTGAATTATGATATTCTTTGGTAATGGTTGTGATACTTCATTATCATAAGACTTCAAAAGTCACTCCAATAGATATATGGCATATGGTGATATTGGAGCTGGCAAAATTGTGATATTGTTAATGGCAGAGGGTGATATTGTTAATCACATCGTATGATATTGTCAATCACTTCATGTGATATGGCTTCTTATAACATGTGATATTGTTTCTAGTAACGTGTGACATTGTTTCTAATAAATTGCCACATAATTACTAATAAATTGCGATACTTCTAAATTTATAAGGTGTATATTAAAAAGTGGTGAAAACATAATACAAATGGCAAATGTTGATAAAACTATTTTATTGTTACTAAGATACATTGATATTTTTTCTAACAAGTTGTACAACTTGGCCGATAGAGAAACATATTGTTGACCAAAAATGTAGAAAAATACAAAATTGTAACCGCTTGAAACGATATTTCTCAATACAGAATTTGTCTTTATAAAAAAAATAACAAAAAAACAAGATGATTTGCTTAATTGATGATGTACAACTATAAATCCCTCCAGCATCAACACAAACTCTTAACCAACCTCGGCAAGAGAAAAAATCTGCAAAAAGGAAAACAAAGAACAAAACATCATTTTAGTAGCATCTTTAAGGCAAAAGAAAATATAGACATATATAAGTAAGGAACATAAATGTATGTTGTTAGAAAAATCACTAACTTGGAATCATATGACATGATCATTGTCTCCTCTTCTTAACAATTAAATGTAGTTCCTGTAATACTGTTAAGAATAACATGTGATACTGTTGAGAATAACATGTGATACTCTTAACAATAACGTGTGATACTCTTAAGAATAACGTGTGATATTAATTTACAGTAATTAGTTAAACATCAATGTATTACAATATATTTCAGCATGTGATATTTTTAAGAATATCGTCTGATACTAATTCACATTAATTAGGTAAACAATAAAAAATATTTACAAAAGGAAAAACAACAAAGATAAAGCATACTTGTATGAAAACTTGATAAAAACACAAATCTTAACAGAAATCATGCTAAATAAAAGTGAATACACAAACAAAAATAGAAGAATAAAATGAGATGATAAGAATACATCGATTAAATCTATGAATCATAAAAACGCAAAAAGAAGAAATAAAACAAAAATAATAACAATGATAATCCTTAACATACATAAAGAGATGTTTAGAAGACATCAATTAAAATGAAAAGAGATGATACATCAATTAAAACGAAAATCAGAATAATGATAATCAAAGCATACTTAGGTGCATATATTTCAAATAAAAACAATAACGAATTAAAAATTGCTAATAAAAAAAAGAGTGAATAATACTTGACATTGCAAGTCTAAATATGATGAAGAAAATCAAATCCTATCTCTTTCCGAGAGAGAAAGTGAATGAAAAAACTGAAAGAATGACTTCATATGAAGGTATATATATCAAGTTGGTGAATGTCGAAAATACCCTTACTATATCTCAGCCATTCGATCTCCTTGATCTAATGGTTGAGATTGGGACTCATGGACTCAAATAGTTAGGGTGGACTCATGTGATCCTAATTCTATATATATATATATATATATATATATATATATATATATATATATATATATATATATAATTGGGCTCCTGTGCGAACTAGAAGTACGGTGCGAACCGTACGAACTACCCAAATAAGAATACCAAAATAACTGTCGACTTCATTTCACGCTCCTCTCTTCCTCTCCCCAAAAACCCCAACCCAACCGTCCTCAATTCATTACACGCTCCTCTCTTCCTCTCCACCGTATCAACACCGGCTACCCTCTCATTCTCCGGCTACTCTCTCCGGCTACCATCAACCAACGGTGAGATCTTCATTTCACTGTTTTGTAGTTTTTCGGTCAAATTCATCACATCAATCCTCTAATTTTTCACTTGTAAGTTCATAACTCTTACTAATTTCTCATTGTTTTCGTTTATTACTTTATTTAATTCCATTCATGTTTTTAATCTCCCCCAACTTTGAATTACTCTAACCCTAATTTCATTTCCGTTACATTTCCCCACCCCGCAAATGTCGTCAAAAACCATCGCAGTCGTCGGAGCAGGATGCATGTACTATGATCCTTGTTTTGATTGTTTAATTGTTGGAGCATTTTGTGTTTTGCGTAAATTAAGTTTGCATTTTTGGGAAATGTGATTTGTTTTACTGAATTTCTGTTTTTGTTTTAGTGAATTGTTTGAGTAATATGTTTTTTTATTTCTAGTTATGTTGATTTTTTGTTGTTTTTTTTTCATCTCGGAACTGTTATTTGTTTGAATTATTATTTTTCGAGAAATTGTTGGAGATTTTTTTGGTTTGATTAGTATATTTATCATTTCTGTCAATTTTTATGTGTTTTTGATCCTTAGGCTAGAATAAATTGGGAAATTGTTGGAGATTTTGTTGCATGTTTATGATAAATTGTTGGAGTATTTTTCTGTCCAGGAATTGCTAGATACACTCAATTTCATTGTGTCATAGTATCTTGA
Source organism: Heliosperma pusillum (assembly GCA_022085475.1). Taxonomy (NCBI): domain Eukaryota; kingdom Viridiplantae; phylum Streptophyta; class Magnoliopsida; order Caryophyllales; family Caryophyllaceae; genus Heliosperma; species Heliosperma pusillum. Next base: position 9,486 of record JAIUZE010021430.1, on the reverse strand, counting down.
CTCATATTAGCCATTTTTGCCTTATTCGCGTTAAGTTGATAACATGTAGGTGCATGCCCTTTTCTGTACATATAAAGACAACCATGGAAAATTGGTGCAAAGGGTGTGTTGTCGATATTCAAGAAGAAGATAAATCACTTTTTATCAAGAATTATGTAACCCAGAAAAAACAGTCTATAAGATTTTCATTTGCTCCGTTAAAGGAAGTTAAACTTACTGGCAACCGGTATCAAGCCCAACATGATGTTTTTAATAATCAAGATCTCATGAATAAAATATTCAACCTACTTTATAGTCATGCGGATAAAGCAAAAATGGTTATGGTGTGTACAAATTGGTCTCAATTATTTCTCCTTCACCCAACTGCACCTCGTATTGAAGTTGCGTACATGGTGTTTCTAAGAGTGAATGATGTCAATGGTGTAAGGATTGTTCGACGGGGCTCTAGAATAGTTTCTCGACGCTGTAAATGTTTTATGACGTATGATACTACCGCTAGACTCATCCTGCATTATCAACAACAAAAAAACCGATATCAGAGTTCTCACCTTAATGATCTTGATGATATTGCAATTGGACAAGTTAATGATTTGTTGCATGCTCTGGCACCCCATCTACGGCGCGTAACACTGCAATTGACATTGCAGCACAGTTACTAACACGTTCAAACTTATCTCATCTTGATGTATTTCATGTATTTGATGTATTAGGTGGGATATAAGTAAATCAAAAACTTATCACATTTTTCCAATGTACTGTCTACTTGTCTTGATGTATTTCATGTATTTGATGTATTAGGTGTGATATAAGTAAATCAAAACTTATCACATTTTGCCAATGTACTGTCTACTTGTGTATTTTAAACATGTTGATCTTTTTGTTGAAAAATATGTATAATTATATAAGAGTCGAGTTTGTATCAAACTTTGTTTTAGTTTATAACAGTCGACCTTTTTGTTGTTGTATATATGTTACCTTTTTGAAATTGTTGCACTGTTGTTGTATATACGTTCTCAAGATGTTGGTACATACCTGTCAATACTTAGATACATTCCTTTTAATATACTAGAAACACTCCATAACACTTGTTGGTATTCTTTTTAAACAGTTGATCATCGTTTTAAATTTACAAAAATGAAGGAGTTGGTGACAACTAATGATGGTGGAACTACAAATAAAGAAAATAAGAAAACTAGAGGTATTGATACACATCTTTAAATTGTTTAATACATGCGTCTATTACAAGATATATTCCTTCAAGGTGCTAGATGAATTCATGTAGGTTGCTAGCATGCTTTAGGAGCTAGATACAAATCTATGACATGTATCTAGCACTCAAAAGGAGTGTATCCAGCAATACACAGGAATGTATCTAACATGCCTTAGGTGGTAGATACAAAACTATAGCATGCTGGATACACTTCTTTTGGACTGCTAGATACATTTTATATTAGTGTATCTCTCACTCAAAAGGAGTGTATCCTGCAATACACAGGAATGTATCTAACATGCCTTAGGTCGTAGATACAAAACTATGGCATGCTGGATACACTCCTTTTGGACTGCTAGATACATTTTATATTACGAGATATAAAATAATACATGCGTCTATTACGAGATATATTCCTTCAAGGTGCTAGATGAATTCATGTAGGTTGCTAGCATGCTTTAGGAGCTAGATACAAATCTATGGCATGTATCTAGCACTCAAAAGGAGTGTATCCAGCAATACACAGGAATGTATCTAACATGCCTTAGGTGGTAGATACAAAACTATGGCATGCTGGATACACTCCTTTTTGACTGCTAGATACATTTTATATTATGAGATATAAAATAATACATGCGTCTACTACGAGAAATATTCCTTCAAGGTGCTAGATGAATTCATGTAGGTTGCTAGATAGGCTCCCTTATTTTATCAGATACATGCCTGTCTAATACGATATACATTCATTCAAGGTGCTAGATGCATTTCTTTGTTGGTGACTTTTTAACTCTTTTTAAATTACAGAAATGAAAAAGTTGTCAATAAATGATGATGGTGCAAGTACAAGCAAAGCAAACCAGAAAATAATGCCTAAAAAACCTCTTAAAAGGAAAAATGAAGATGTTCTTGCGGCGTGTTTTTTGAAGACACGTATGTCTCCTAAAATGCTCTTTGCATTTATCAACAGTAATCTGAGTGCACAACAAGTTGTTGATATAAAAGCGATAGGGTTTGGGGGACTTCTTAATCTTAAAACGGACACCGTCACGGGGGCCCTTTCTCATTGGCTAGTTAGCAGATTCGACACATTGTCATCCTCTTTCCTGAAATGCCAACTTCAAATTACCAATGAAGATATTCATCTAGCGACTGATATTCCATTAGGCCCAAATGAAGTAAAGATAGCCGCCCTATCAGACAAGAGTGAGGAGTTTGTTGAATTTAAGAGGAGTTGGTTGAAGCAGTTTACAAATGATCCGACAAAGGTTGATCCCACAAAGGTCGAGATAAAGGACATACTTAATCTAATGATAAGGCAAAGAGAGGACGGGGAAGAATTTAAAAGGAACTTCATTGTGTTTGTAGTCTCAACATTTCTAATGGGGGTGAAAGGGAGTACTGCTAGCCTAAGAGTGTTGAAATTTTTAAAGGATATATCATCAGTTTCGTCATTAAAATGGTGTCAATTCACTAGAAAACAGTTTATTGAAGCTGTTGAATCTTGGAGAAGATCTAAGAATGATTATTTTGGGGGGCCGATCATGGTTTTCGTGTTTCTCTATTTAGATAGAGTGTCCTATAGTTATTTCTCAGTTCCTCGAGTGTTCCCTACTCTAGCTAGATGGACGAAACATGATATTACAGACAGACTTAAATCTGAGATTGTACAAGGGTTCGGTAGGGGAGGTATTCAAGCTCGTCTTGTGAAAGGTGCAGTTGAGAAAGAAAATTTAAGTCTCCTAGCATCTAGTGCGCCTTTACCTCATCAAGAACATAAGCCATCACCTCATAAAGAACAGAAGGCTAGTGAGCCATCACATATGCCTCATCAAGAACCACCTATGCCTGATCAAGAACCGGAGCCTTGCAATATTCCCAAGAACAGTAAAAAGAGAAGCAACTCCTCGATCAAGAATTTGGCAGAATGTGCAAATTTCCTTGCTTCATCCTATGAAAGCTTCTCAAAGGCAATCGTACAAGCTAAAACCGATTGGCCCAATTCTAAATATGTACAACAGATGGCACAAATGGCAGAGGCTCTAAGTGATTGCTCATACTCATCACAAAAAACAACTAACACTGTTGAGAATGACAAAGTTTAAGAGAAGGGTGCATATTCTAATGACAAAGTTGAACAGAAGGGGGAATGTTCTAATGAAGCTGACAAAGAGGAACTGGATGACAATGACAAAAGAAAAAGATTTGCTGATTTGGGTAAGCAAACGTTTGAAACTGAGGATGATTTGTGGGCGGCTCTTATCAAACTAGAAACTGCTTTGGGGAAACGGACACTCAATGAGACGCGTAATGCTATGAACTTTCAGAAGAAAGAAAAAGTCCCTAAGGCCAAGTCTTCTTCTCCTATTCTTATTGATTCTGAGTCTCAAGAGTTTGAGCCATTTGAGCTAGTTCATCATAGGCGGAAAAAAGCTAAAGCCTCAATACCTCTCCGTCGGTCTCCACGGGTTACACACCCCTCTCCACCAAAGTTCACACCTCCTTCCTTCCCAATGCCTTGTGCTATTAGCCCACCCTCATTTAGATTGCTTAGTTCAGAATCACAAGATGATGATCATATAAATGAGGAGGCACTCAATCCATTTACTGTTTCACCCATTTCATCATTGCCCCCAGAGCCAGAGGTGGTTAAGAGGGATAGATTTCCGTCTGAGGTTTTTAAGTCGCCCTTTTTTGTGAGGAATAATAAGGTTGTGGGAGAGTTGAATCAATAAGAAAAAGAACTTGTGGAGTTTTTGTCTAACGAATTGCTTGATGATAGGTATGAATCTCGGAGATTTGACCCTCTGCCAAGTTTTCTATTATACTACACTTGATTGTCTTTGTTTTGGCTTTTGTCCATATAGTTGTATGACAATTTGTACTATGTGTATATGTAGTGAGAGTCTTTTCAAGACTGACCACCATCAGCTGAACCGCCGAGATTTGAAGACACTTATTTGGGGTGATATGGTGTCCAAGCCTGTTATCCATGCTTGGTGTCACATCCTAAACAAGGCTGAGAAATGCAAATCCCGTAATTCACCGTCACGGTTGTATCTGACAAGTGAATTTGATGTTGTGAGTCTGATTTTAAGAACTTTTTTGTGGAGTTTATAGGTAAATAATTGCAAATTTTGTATCTAGGTTAATGCTTGATGATTTTTTGGCAGAATGATATTGAAAAAGACTTTGTGGGAGCATCACTAGTAAGTATTTATTTTGTGATCAATGTTCCTTTTATTTACTATTAAGGGTACCCGGCCTCCTCGTAAAAAAATATGCCACATATATGTATCTAACAGGCAGATGAAGGGTATCTACCATGCTACATATATGTATCCATCCCCTTCACCATTGCTAGATACACTTCATTACACTGCTATATACATTCCATTATAGTGCTAGATACATTCCATTACACTGCTAGATATATTCCATTTGGCTGCTAGATACACTCCATTTGGCTGCTAGATACATTCCATTACACTGCTAGATACATTCCATTTGGCTGCTAGATACATTCCATTACACTGCTAGATACATTCCATTTGGCTGTTAGATACACTCCATTTGGCTGCTAGATACATTCCATTTGGCTGTTATCTTAAAATTTTGTTCCTAATTTTCAGGTTTTTGTTCGAGTGCTGTTGCCAAAACCACTCACTTTTTGTTTCAACTTTCTTACTTCAAAGCTGGATGTCCTCAATCCGATGAAATTAAAGTCTGCTCTGTATGAAAACATGATTAAAGTTAAGGTAAGATTATAATAGCATGTTATTTAATTATATTTCTTAAAACCTTTTTTCCTTTCCGTGTTTCTTCACTTTTCTGCTTGATTTTTTTACCGCAAAGAGACTTTGTTATTTCTCGTTTGAAAGAAATAATGCCACATATAGGCTCAATGGATATGCATACAGTAGAAGAATTTGTTCCGAAATCAAATCTTGGCAACAACACTGATTCTGGAATTTATATGATGCGTATATTAGAGACCTACAAAGGAACCAAAAGAGGCTTTTCCACATGCCTACTTGAAGTAAGATTATTAATAAGTGGACATTTACAACAAAACCTTCTACATATCGGTGTTTATAACAAATTTTATGTTTGTTTTTTTGTAGAGCCATCAAGTGAAACTTTTTAGTTTGAGGGCTTGTTGTCAAATCCTAAATTTCGATGAAAACCGTTTTAAAAGTAACGTTCAATTTGATTCTCGTGCTTTCTGGTTTACTGTCAAGTAATTATGTCTTTAAACACTTCAAAAATATGTACGCTTCATTGATTAGAATGTATATTTGGCAACTAACTTTATTTTGTTACAAGTCACACAGAATTACCAAATGAACCTAAACCGCCATATCCATACTCAGATGAAGATATTTTTGGTTTTGTTTTCAACAATCGAAGAGATGCAAAGTAAGTTTATTTTTTTTATGTATATCTTATTTATTTTCGTATTTGCAACCGTCTAATCACAATTTTTATTAGTTACTTAAAGGAGGTTCTAGTTGACACGGAGTGGATGGAAGTTACTCGAGGAGGGTTGCGAAGCTTGAAAAAGCGCGCTTGGATAATGGACATGGTGAGAATATGATAATCTCATAATATGCAATAGTATGCTTTCTAGACTATAAAAATAAGCACAAATGTCCATGTCTTCTAACACAACCTACTAGTATGTAGGTGATTGAGATGTTTGGTGTGCTTAAGACACTCAATAGGGATGATATTCTATACTTACCTACAACAGTAAAGGTTAGTGTTCCTTACCATTGTTAGCTGTCGTATTAGTGTTGTTTATTTGTTGGATGTGTTCTAAGCCTCCTAAGCTTTCTCATCTTCAATTGACTGGCAGTATGCTAAGCCTGGATCGGATAAGAAATCTATTTGGGGCCCTTATCTTAAGAATCACTATATACCAAAAAATGGGAGCACTATTGATAAGGGAATTCATTATGTACTGAATACACTTATTATTTTATTCTACATATTAGTTAATTCTAACATTAACCTTTTTCATTTTCAACCTTATAGGTGTTTTTTGTACTTGGTAATGACAAAGGAGATCACTGGTTCGCTTGTGTTGCTGATATGAAGAAGGGAAAAAACTATATATTAGACTCTCTCATGCCAAACGCTGCTAGTGATCAGCTGGCTGGAACTTCTTACGTAGATGACATTGTAACTTTTCTAATTCTTTTATTTTGTTTTCTTCAATCCATGTCTGTGTATGGTGGTTTTACGTGGTACTAATTTCCTTTTTTTTTGTATGTTAGATCTTCAACTTTGAAACTGTCTTATTCCAAGAAAAACTTCAAGATGGTTACGAAAAACTAAGAGGCATTAGCTTAAATCCGTGTATCTATTTGGATGTTCCTCAACAACCTAATGGGTTAGTTATTCCCCCCCCCCCTTTTCTATTGATAGAGTTGTTTAAATTATATGGATTTGATAGATTTGTTTAAATAGGTTTGATTGCGGTCTGTTTGTAATGAAGTTCTTAGAAGCTACTCTGACTGACTTCAGTCTATGGAAGGACAAGAATCATTTCAAAGTGAGATTTTTTTCTCGTCATTTATTCATTTTTTTAGGATAAAACGACTACCGAATTCATAGTACGGTAACTCAGCTGTGTAGTTTATTGGCATGGGATGCATATAAGGTGTTTGGTATCACAATTCTTAATTACTAATACTTCTATAATTTGCCAACGGTTTATTTTTGCAGAGTTTGCCCTCTTACCGAGACAATATTTTGCTCTCACTTATAAAATGGGAGAAGAACAAAAACAGGGTATCGCCTTACAACCTCACAATTTATAATTTATCAAGATGATATTTGACCTTTGTAATCATTATTGAATGTATATGGAGATGATATTTCACCTTTTTTTGCAGGTGTTCTCTTAAGGTAAACAAATGTTAAACAAATGAGGTGATGGTTAAGATGATGTTGCAACCTGTCAAAAGGACATCTGTAAGGACATCTGTCAGACTCGTAGATATGTGGCGATGGAGGATATGTAGTTCTGTAATTTTTGTGGTTATTGTAGAATTATGGATACTTGTTTGTACTACAAATACTTAAAAGACATGTAAAACAAAAATTGGTAATTGCAATGGGAAACAGATAATGTTATGGCGTGTATACATTTTTGTGTCTACATTTTTGTGCCTTGTAGAAAATATAAACAAGTGTATATATCCAAAATTATCAATAATTTTAACTACTGATTATGACAATCTAAACAAGCGTATATATCCAAAAAGAAAATGTTATGGCGTGTATCCATCCCCTTCACCATTGCTAGATACATTCTATTACATTGTTAGATACATCCCATTACTCTGCTAGATACACTCCATTACACTGCTAGATACACTCCATTACATTGCTAGATACACTCCATTTGGCTGCTAGATACACTCCATTTGGCTGCTAGATACTTTCCATTTGGTTGCTAGATACATTCCATTTCGCTGCTAGATACACTCCATTTGGCTGCTAGATACACTCCATTTTCCTGCTAGATACATTCCATTTGGTTGCTAGATACATTCCATTTCGCTGCTAGATACACTCCATTTGGCTGCTAAATAAACAATAATATGGAACTCCGAAGCATTTCAAATAGATTGTTTTACATTTAAATCATATAGATTGTTTTACCATAAATTCAATTCATTCTGTTGCGCTCAAAACAAACAAAACATAAATCAGTTTAGAGACGTAAATCACTTTTGAGGGAGTCGACTTGGGCAATTTCTACTATCATGGTGAGTCATTTCACCGCAAGCACGACAATTTCTCAGAGGCTTCGCATTTTCCAGGACCGCCTTTTCCTTGTTTGAAGTAACCCTCTTTCATGATCCCTTATTCTTGCACTGTCGTGGTGGTAAAACACTCGCTTCAGTTGGTATTTTTGACCCAATAAACATCTCAATCTCAGCTTTCTTGTTTTTTGACTTCCCATCCTTAACGGAAATAATCAATTTCTCATTGAAACTTCGAAGCATTTCAAGTAACTCATCACCGTGTTCCTCATTATCTTCAACAAGTGAGACGGAAGTAAATACCTCTGACCACAATTCACTTATATTGTTTTGGCGGCTTTCAATTGACATGCAATCAACTAGCAGTGATGTTCCAACAACATTAAAAAGGGGACGGCATGTGGCTGACTTGCTCCATCTATCTAATAAATACTCTCTAGGTATATGATCAAATCCCCTATCCTTCAACACCCACACAACATGCCTACATAGTACCCCAATTTGTTCAAACATCTTACACGAACATGAAAACTTATTATCTTTTAAATCAACCTTGTATACCTTTTCTCTCTCACGATCCATTATTGAAATATGCTTATTGACATCTTCAGTTGTGCTTGATGAAAGGCCACAAGTAAAACATGTAACACCCGGAAAAATGTACCCTATTTTTCTAGTAGAAATATTTTACGAAATCTTTTCAGCGAATTTAAGTTTTAAATTAGCTTTTTATGTTTCGAGTCGAATTTAGAATTTCCGAGTTCGTATTTGGAATTTCCGCAAGATTCCATGTGAAACCTGTTTTAAGGCGTCTTTGACTTTTCTTGACTTTTGAGTCGTCTTTGACTTTTCTTGACTTTTGAGTCGTCTTTGACTTTTCTTGACTTTTGAGTCGTCTTTGACTTTTCTTGACTTTTGAGTAGTCTTTGACTTTTCTTGACTTTTGAGTCGTCTTTGACTTTTCTTGACTTTTAAGCCGCCTTTGACTTTCGTTGACTTTCCGACTCACCCTTACTTATACTCCCTCATAACCTATTTTTCCCTCACAACTCAACATCTCCTTCTTCCTCACCAAACCACCAAAACCTAAAACCCTCTTTGATCCGATCTTATAATCATCATACCGCATTCGTTCCTTGACGGAATTCACGTAAGTTCGTCTTATTCTTCCCCTCTTAGCTTCCTCTATCCGTATTGGTAATAAAATTACCGTCTTTCTCGCTTTTTAAATTATCCGTCTTTCTAAAGGTGAATGATATTCATCTTTTATTATCTAATTGTATGTAGGTGGAGACTAGGAAGGTTTAGAAACCGTTCAAAGACGCGAAAAGGTAATGGTGAAGGGTTACTCGATATCATTTACGTTTTTTACATGCTTATATGCTAGAAATCGTATTAGAATACGATTAGTAAGTTTAGGAATCATGTTATGGATGATGATTGTTGTTATTTGATGATTGTTGTTGATGAATATTGATTGTTGATAGTTATTAGAAATGGATT
>JAIUZE010021428.1:0-11456 GCA_022085475.1 Heliosperma pusillum | reverse complement strand
ATATATATATATATATATATATATATATATATCTATATATATATTGCATTTTCTTAATTAGTTCGCTTATTATTGAATTAGTTTTAATTAGTTGGATTTTCTGAATTACTTGGCTTACTATATATATTACGAATTACGAATGTAGATAAATGACTCGAACTTGGATGAATGCTGAGAATATGAGTGACCCAAACTATAAGGATGGTTTAGCTGAATTTTATGAAGTAGTTGCGAACAATTTGAATGGTTCTTCTAGTATTCCATGCCCTTGTGAAAGATGTGGTAATATAAGGTATATCGCTATTCTGGACGTTAAAATTCACCTAGAAAAGTATAGTTTTAGTCGATCCTATACCCGTTGGAGTTTTCATGGGGAATCATTAGAGGAAGAGAATAGCTTTGAAGAAGATGATCTTGAGGTATACGAAAGGATAACTGATGATCCCGAGTTTGCTGAGTATGTTGAGTTGGAAGCAGACAAGTTGAATGTTGGGTCTACAGATAATGAAGATAAATATGATGAATCAAATGCTTTTGAAGATAACAATATTAATTTGGATGACCTTGACAACATGTATGAGAAGTTGTGTGAGTATGAAGCGCCTCTGTACCCTGGTTGTAAGTACACAAAAATGTCGGCTGTGGTGAAGTTGTATAATATCAAGGGGGCATATGGGGTGAGTGACACTTGTTTCACTAGTTTATTAGCCTTGATAAACGACATGCTTCCAGATGGTAATGTTCTTCCCGTTAAGACATATGAGGCTAAAAAACTAATTAGAGGGGTGGGTATGAAATATGAGAAAATACATGCATGTCCAAATGACTGCGTATTGTATCGAAAATTATATCAAAACTTAACCAATTGTCCGGTTTGTTTTGTGTGGTGTTATAAGGATAAGGAAGGCATCTCGGCTAAGGTATTGTGGTATTTTCCAATGATACCAAGATTCATAAGGATGTTTGCGAATAGCAATGATTCAAAAATGTTAACTTGGCATGAAACTGGAAGAATAAATGATGGGAAACTAAGCCACCCGGCAGATGGTATGCAATGGAAATCGTTCGACGCTAAGTATCCCGAGTTCGGCATTAAACCTAGAAACTTACGTCTAGCGTTGTTCGCTGATGAAATGAACCCACATGGAAACATGAGTACCCAACATAGTACTTGGCCACTAGTGTTGCCAATATATAACTTACCTCCATATGTGTGCATGAAAAGAAAGTATTTGATGTTGTCGTTGTTAATTTCCGGCCCTAAACAACATGGAAATAATATAGATGTCTATTTGGAACCTATTTTAGATGATTTTCGAATTTTGTGGGATAGTGGGATAGAAGTATTTGAAGCATATAAGAATGAAACATTCAATTTCAGAGCGATGTTATTATGTACAATAATCGACTATCCGGCTTATGGCGACCTTTCTGGGCATACGGTGCATGGGAAAGAGGCATGTCCATTGTGTGGGGAGGATATCGAGTCTGAATACTTGAAGTGTTCTCATAAGTATGCGTATTTGGGAAATAGAAGGGGCTTGGATCCTGCCCATTGTTATCGCAAGCAGCAGAAAACATTTAATGGACGTCAAGAACTTCGTCAACCTCCTAGAATTTTGAGTGGGCATGAAGTTTATCAGAAAGTAAAGCATATAGAGATAAAATATGGGAAGAAGAACGGCTCTAAATTGTCTACTCGTGGTTATAAGAAAAGATCCATATTTTTTGACAAACTTCCATATTGGCCTGACCTGGAGGTCAGGCATTGCCTCGATTTCATGCACATTGAGAAGAATGTCTGTGATAATATTATCAATACCCTCCTGAAAATTCCCGGTAAAACAAAAGATAACGCCGCAGCTAGGGAAGATATGCAAATGATGGGTATTAGGCTAGAGTTAGCACCATAGAAGAGAGGTAATGGTACATTTTTACCGCCAGCAGCTTATACCCTTTCACGGAATGAGAAAAAAGAGTTTTGTGCATGCTTGAGAGGAATTAAAGTGCCACATGGTTATTCGTCCAACATCAAAAGCCTTTTGTCGATTGAAGACCAAAAACTCACCGGGTTAAAGTCACATGATTGCCACACTTTGATGCAACAATTACTATTCGTGGCTATTCGTTCCATTTTGCCTGAAAAGGTACAATATGCTATTACTAGATTTTGTCTCTTCTTCCAGTCCATATGCGATAAAGTCATCGATCCCGATGATGCGGATTCATTGCAGGACCTCGTTGTCACCTCTCTTTGTCATTTTGAAATGTATTTTCCACCCTCTTTCTTCACTATCATGATTCACCTGACCACTCACTTGGTTAGGGAGATTTTGTACCTTGGGCCCGTGTACTTGAGATACCAGTATCCTTTCGAAAGATTGATGAAAGTGTACAAGGACTATACATCTAATTGGTATCGTCCAGAAGGTTGTATTGCTGAACGCGCTATATTAGACGAAGCTCTTGCATATTGTTACGCTCATCTCTCCCCTGAAGAGTTAATTGGCGTTCCAAAGAATCGTCATAGTGACTGGATGACCGGAAAAGGTATTAGGGGTCGGGTTGAAAAAATTGTGGCACGTGACATGTTACATTTAGCACATACGTATGTGCTAAACAACGAAGATGAGGTGCAACCTTATATTCAACAACACAAAGATGAGCTCAAATACGATCACCCAAACAAGAGCGAGATGTGGATTGCAAACGAGCATAAGAAGACGTTTGGAGAGTGGTTTAGGAATATTGTCTTGGAGTATAAGAGATTGTATGGTAATGACATCTCTCCTAGGTTACTACGTCTTGGTTTAGGTCCAAATGCCAGGGCCACTTTTTTCAGCGGTTTTGCTATTAATGGTTATACTTTTTACACCCGCGAGCAAGATGAGTTGAGCACAATGCAAAATAGTAGTGTGAGTTCTGAATTTGAGGCAATGCACTTTGCTACTTCAAAAGATAAAAAACCTATTTGGGGAAAATGCCTTTATTATGGCGTTATTCAAGAAATATTGGTATTAGATTACATTGATTTCACAATACCTCTGTTTCGATGTAACTGGGTTGATAACAACAACAATTGTGTTCGAAAGGATAAAATGGGATTTACGTTGGTCAATTTGGATAAGGCTGGCAATAATAAGGTTGATCCTTTCATAATGGCATCCCAAGCTAAACAAGTGTTCTATGTCACTAATCCTATGGATAAGAAGTGGTCTGCTGTACTATATATAAGGAGTAGACAGGGTGCACCCGATAATGGTGGGGATAATGATCAGGATGTCATGTTTGAGGGAATGGATCACTCTTCCACTGTATCTTATTTCAACGATGTTGACACTGATCATGATAACATTGAAAGCATCTATATGCGTGATGATCATGGTGAAGGTATTTGGGTTAACGAAGAAACTATGTCGGACAAGAAACGTCCCCGATCCTGAGGTGGTTAATAATGTGAGGTATTAGCTTATATATTTGTTTTTTTTAATTTAAATAACTATATATCTTCCTTTTAGTTTCTGTTATTTTTTTAAATAACTATCTTTCTGATATTTTTTTAAATAACTTAGGAACGGCATAGTTAATACAAACGTAAAGCACTGCTACTTTATTTTACCGAACAAATTTGCATTTAGGAACTTAGGAACTACGACATATACAACCATAGCGGAAATCTTACATACAAGACCACAGGCCCTCCCATCCCATTACACTGCTATTATGATAGGCAGATACAGACACACACACAATTGACACTCAACATCTAACACAGGACGTTACTTGGAATATTTAGGTGTACATTGCTTGGAAAACAGCCACAACCTGGTTGTAGGCATCGACGATTTCTAAATTGGCCGACTGCTGACCATTCAAGATGGTCGGATACGGCACGTGGAAATAGTCCACGGTATTCTTCAGAAGCTCGGCGTCCTCGTCTATGGCTACCCAGAGGTATGGTTCGACTGTTGATCTATTCGGAGCAACCCAGTCGCTCTTACCATGGCCTCTGAGTTGAAACATATTGCCGAGCTTAAATGCTGATTCTGCATCTGCAAGTGATGTTCCAAACTGAATGAGTAGTATCCCTTTGAATCCCCAAGGCGCCCATTGTGCCTTAATTCTGCTGACCGAGTATCCCAACTCAATAAGCTTATTCCTCAAAGGAGTAAAGCTTTTGGCAACAAATTTTTCATCGTGCATATGGCCTGGGGCATTCATTAGGACACAGTGATATGGACGAGCAATATTTTGAGTCATTTCCAAAATAGATAAGTAATTTGATGGTTTTGGTTTGGTTTATTTGCAGCGAGTATTCAGTATGAGTTATTAGATGGTTTGGCTCTTTTCTGAATTTATAGCAAGTTCAGGATATGTAGTCATTCAATCTATTGTCTTTAGCTTTTGTTAGCTTTGGTCATTGTCGAAGATTCCCAAATTATTTAGCTTTTGGTCATTCAGTATACAGTCTCCATGTTTTTGTTTCTGCTGATTATTATTGCAGTATATAGTGCTTATGCTATTGCTGTCTCTTTTATTAATTAAAAAATAAAGGTAAGCAACAACAACGGTTGTTCTAAATATACCCGTTGTTATTGCTTATAACAACGGTTATTAATCACGAACCGTTGTCGTAGTGTTTATTAGAGTTTTCATATTGGCGCAAATATATTACAACGGGTAGACTTTAACCGTAGTCATTACCCTATCACAACGGTTTGTTTATAATAACCGTTGTCAATATTTGTTAATAAAGATGAAGAAAACACACAACAGTAATCATACTGTACTGCAACACAAAAACTCTATCACAAAGCGATCATACTGCACCACTAAGACATACTCCCTGATCGTCTCTATGTCATCATCTTCGTCACTGTTGTCACCGTCTGCTATATCTTATTAATCAGGTATTATTTTTATTAACTATTTCTTATTAAGATTTTTAAGCTAGATTGTTCAATTCTTATTATTGAATTGTGGATTTCCTGAATGTCGTTTATTAATGAATTTGTTATGTAGTTCAATTCTAATTTTGCTTTATCGATTGAATTACTTTGAATTGAATTTGTGAATTAGTGTATTATTGAATTTATGACCATTATTAAATTTTGTTTAATTACTTCTAATCTTAAGTCAAAAAAAAATTAACGTATCAACATTAATATTATTAAATAATAAGTTCAAACGGCGCCACACACAAATGGCGCCAAAGCAACCAAACAACAATAACCAAACAACAACAACAACAACAACAAACTAAATTGAGTCCGGGTAAATCTCTCGGATAGCTGCCACCGCTAGAGCATATACATCAATCGGCTCAGCCTCGGCCATAACCAACCCTTCCCACTGCTCTCCCTGGGTCCTTCAACGAAGTCTACCCCATTTGGGAAACGATGACAGTCATGTTCGGTAGCCACCCATAGATATGGCCCAGGCTGGTGGTCCGTGCTCTCAATCCAATCTTTTCGCCCATGTCCAGCCTTGTCAAACATTCTTGCCAGTTTGAATACGGACGCACGATGAGCATCGGTCATACCAAACTCGAAAACGAGTTCCCCTGTAAAGTAGTTGCCATGCCCATTTGGCCTCATCTTCTTGATTAAGTAGCCATTTCGAATAAGCGTATCACGGAGTTTCTTTTAGCTTTTACACAACGTTGCCACCCTCAATATGAGCAGGCATTTGTGTCATGATGCAAGCATATGGTTTAGTAAACGTTTGAGACATTTTGTATGGTTGATGTTAGTAGTTTGGGGGAATGCAAAGATGTTATTGATTGGAGTTGGGAAATTTTGTATGTGGTTGATAGCCTTGTATTGAGGCTGTACATATAGAGAGTTATTGATTGGAGTTATTGATTCACATGCAGTTATTGACTCACATGCATTGATTCACATGCATTGGTACACATACATGCATTGATTCACATGCATTATTTACATTACCCAAAACGACTATACATTCACACGCAGTTATTGATTGAGTAAATGTGTGAATGTATATATGCAGTTATATTTCCTATGCAGTCAATGCAATTAATGTGGTAATATACACTTACTGTAATATGCAGTAACTATTGTCCACAACAGTTATAAAAAAAGGACCCGTTGTGGTTGTCTTTATTTGGATTTTCACATTGGCGCAAATAGGGTGACAATATATAACAACGGGTATGTCACACCGTTGTCATTATTCTATCACAACGGTTGTAGTCAGTAAAACCGTTGTGGAAAGTAATAACAACGGTTTTATTAAGTAATAACCGTTTTTATTTCTCAATATTATTTTATTTAATTAAAAGATATTGCATTACAGTCCAAACCCGTGAATAAACAACAGCAGAACAACTGTAACAGCAGAAACAGCAACAGCATAAGCATGGCCACTATATACTGAATGACCACATAACCCCTCTATAAATACAGCCTGAAAACCCCTCCTTTAAATATTACATAACCCTAATTAATTACTCCAAAAGTTAACATCATCCATGGCAGCAGTTAACCTTCCCAACGATGAGACGACCCTTACAAAATTGATTGCAAATGAGGAGGAGGCTCTTGCCGTAATTCCCGCTGATCATCACCCATTGATTAAAGCATCCATTGAACATCGAAGGGATTATTGGATTAAGAGGCTTGAAGCAGTCCGACTTGTCAACCAAGCGTCGTCATCATCATCGTCCTCTGACTACCCACGTCGGCCTGATACTCGCAGGTTGGATGCCGCAAGAGATATGTTGAGCTGTACCCGTCCAACCTTATCTCCACATGCAAGACGTGTACTTGCATGCATTGAATCTGTTATTGCAAAATACGAGGTTAATGATCCGGAAGTCATTAGTATCATCAATATTGTTCCAAATTGTAGTTGGCAGTGTGAGAAAAGCTTTTTACTCGTAACCGGAATTATTCCGGATTATTTAAAATCTTTATTTATTTGATGTCGGATGAATGTAATGTACTGTGATATAAAATCTAGGTTATTCCTAATGAAATAATCAATGAGAAAGAATGTTGTTTAAAGTGGTCAAATTGATATGATTAATTCTGTTGATGTTCAATATTTTGATGTTTGATCAATAGCGATAATCTACTAAATATAAAAGGGTTTAGGGTTTAGGGTTTTAGGATTAGGGTTTAGGGTTTAGGGTTATTTTGAAGTAACACACGTATACTAATAATATATATAATATATTATTATATATATTATTATACTTTGTATTACATTAGTTTGACCTAATTAAAAGTGATCCGACCCGAAAAGGATACTTAATAATCACTCGGATAATAAATAAAGATTTCTATCGAATTAAATTAAATAACCCGACCTAGCTAGCTAATTAATTTTGGGTCGGATCAGTTTCAGGTTAGTGATGCAAAAACGGCCCGACTCGATATATAACCTCATCCGCTTGACCCGGAAATGATCGACGACAATTAACATTCCCGAAACAGACACGAAAGCCGAAAGGACCCTCCCCGACCCAAACTAACCTGGTAAAGTTACATACCCGCCGAATCTTACCCGATCGAAATCTGACCCAAACCATTTGTTGATAAAACGTAATAAGTAATAAGTGATAAATGTGGGGTGTGGTGATAAGTAATAATTAGTGATAAATGAGGGGTAGTTTGATGGTGAATAATATATGAAAATAACCATTTGTTGATAATACATAAGCGAGACGATAAATAACAAAAACTGTAAAGATAATGGAAAATAGGTGTGGATTATTGTAAGGGGTTTCTTCAATTTTAGGTGGTTATTTGAAAAGATCGGAGTCAATTGGTGGTAATTTATAAACTTTTGAACCCAATAATAGGTGGTAAAAAGCAAAAAACCGTCCCTTTTGAGCATATATGCATCAGTAACCGTCCCTTTTCGTGTACTTGAACGAAGCCGATCAACCCCATTATTTAATTTGGGAAACGGTGACGTGTATATATAATACTTACATGCATTGATGAATCTGTTATTGCAAAATACGAGGTTAATGACCCGGAAGTCATCAGTATTATCATCAATATTATATTGTTCCAAAATCACCTGATCCGAAACCACCTTATGACCCGTAACCCCGACCCAAAAGCGATCGACCCAAAGTAGCTACTAGTGAATTGCCCGATCCGTAACCGGCCACCTGAACAGAAAATGACCCGATTCAAATGACCCGAAGTTACATACATACCCAATAATCGCTTAATTAATAGTTATTTTGAATTCAGGCACGCATACTAATATATATATATATATATATATATATAAGTTTAATTAATACTTAGCATTACATTAGTTTGATCTAATTAAAAGTGATCTGACCCGAAAATGATTCTTAATAATCACGCACTCGGATAATAAATAAAGATTTACATCGAATTAAATTAAATAACCCGACGACCTAGCCCACGAGCTAATTAATTCCGGGTCAAATCAGTTTCAGGTTAGTGATGCGTGATTATAATAACCAGTACCTTAAAAAGAAAATGACCCGATTCGAGAATCACCTGATCCAAAAACGGCCCGACTCGATATATATAACCACATCCGCTTGACCCGGAATTGATCGACAACCCGCCCAATTATTAACATTCCCGAAACAGACACGAAAGATGAAAGGACCCTCCCCGACCCAAACTAACCCGATAAAGTTAATTACAAACCCGCCGAATCTAACCCGATCGGAACTGACCCAAACCCGATCAGATTGACCCGGCCCAGTTGCCAACGTACGTACCTCGCTAATTAAACGTAACTTATGCCTATATATATATATATTTAAATTACATAATAATTTTGATATACTATACCTATATATATATATATATATAGGGGCGGGTTCCTGTGCGAACTTGAGTTCAGTACGAACTGTACGAACTAGCTCAGATACACATTATAATACTACCAGATACACATGGTATTACTACTGGATACATGTGTACCCAGTATTAACACCATGTGTATCCGATAATAATACCACATATATCCAGGCTGGTATTTGACTATTTGGTGTATCCAAGAAGCCCACGACCACAACCACCGTGTCTACCGCCACCTCGACAACCACTGCAATCACAGACAGCGCCGACGAGTTCACTGGTCACCACAGATAGCGCCGTCGAGATCACCGGCCACCTCAGACAACATCAGCGACATCATCGTCCACCACAGACAGCGCTGACAACATCACCGGCGACATAAGTGTGGAGGACGAACGCAGAAACGAGTAGCGAAAGAGGAAGAGACGAGAGAGCTTCGAGATGCGGCGAAACGTCGGCAGAAGAGCACTTATGTCGCCGACGAGGGTACGGCGCCGACGATCTTCCTTCAACCTAATTCCTTGTCCATTGCTTCCTTTCCCCGACTCCGACGCTGACAATTACACCTCTCTATAAACAGAATGCCAGATCAACCAAATGCCGCCACGCTGACAATTTCTCGTCGGAAAACTCATCTGACGACCATCACATACCTTGTCGTCGGAATGGAGATGGTCACGGTATGTCTCAGGTAGAACATAGACTGGGAAGTCGGAGATATGCGGAGGAGGGACAATGTGTGGTGACAGCGGAGGACGGCGTACGGCGTACGGTGGTGGTGATGAGGAATTAGGGATGGGAGTGAGGAGAGGGGACGAAGGAACAACCTAGTGAGTACTGATAATAAGGCGTTTTAGTCCTGGGCCGTTTCTTTTGGGCCGTTACTTTTACTGATTGGGCTTTGAGACAAATTTGCCTTTTAGATACAAGTTCGTACAGTTCGCACCGAACTTTTAGTTCGCACGAGATCCTGATTCTATATATATATATATATATATATATATATATATATATTATAAAATTAAATAAATTAATTAAATTAATTAAATTTAAAGAAAAGTTAAATAAACTAAACGTAATTAATAAATTTATTTTCCTGCCTCAAAATTTAATACCGCGCGCGCGTATCTGGAAAATTAAAAAAAAACACACAATCTTAAACAACGGTTCTTTATAATACTACCGTTGTTATTAATTTCAACAACGGGTCATACTAAAGAAACCGTTGTCATTGTGTTTATTAGACTTTTCCTTTTGACGCATTTTGGTGAAAATATATAACAACAGGTATACTTTAACCGTTGTCATTACTCTATATGTAACACCCGCAAATGTACCCTATTTTTCTAGTAAAACTATTTTTACAGATACTTTTCAGCAAATTTTAGTTTTAATTTAGAATTTAATTTTCCGAGTCGAATTTAGGATTTCCGAGTTCGTATTTGGAATTTCCGCGAGATTTCAAGAAAAACCTGTCTTGAGCCGTCTTTGACTTTTGTTGACTTTTTCCTCATACATACTCATACTACACTTAACCTATTTTCATTCACACAAACACAATATTACTTCCTCACTAAGAAAACCCAAATGAAAACCTAGCCTCCATTTTCGATCAAGCTCAAAATCGTCTCTACTCCTTCGTTACTTGCTCAAATTCACGTAAGTTCGTCTTATTCTTCCCCTCTTAGCTTCCTCTATCCGTATTGGTAATAAAATTACCGTCTTTCTCGCTTTTTAAATTATCCGTCTTTCTCAAGGTGAATGATATTCATCTTTTATTATCTAATTGTATGTAGGTGGAGACTAGGAAGGTTTAGAAATCGATTAAAGACGCGAAAAGGTAACGGTGAAGGGTTACTCGATATCATTTACGTGTTTTACATGATTTCTATGTTAGAATTCGTATTTAGAATACGATTAGAAAGCTTAGGAATTGTATTATTGATAATGATTGTTGTTAGTTGATGACTTTTGATGATGATTATTGATTGTTGATAGTTGTTAGAAGTGAATTATGAAAAGTGAAAATGTTTGAATGTATGTTGAAGGCTCTCGGGTGAACTGGTAACTCATGTCACGGGCGTGAAATACAAATCACGGTTGTGACTTGTGCAGTTTCACTGCACTGACCCCTTCTCGTAAAATGATCATATCTCCTTCGTTACTTTCGGTTTTGGCCTTGTGACCTATCGTTGGAACCGTAAGAGGATAAGCTATCACCTCGACTTGGAATTTCTGTATTTGCATGTATAGAACTCTAGTTATGACAGTTTTAAGTGAACCCTTGTTTTAGTTAGTTTCCAAACTTGTTGTTTTGGAGAGGTATCTATGTTTCCTATTTATTATGCTTCTTAAACTTGGTCTAATGCTTATTTATCATGTATTGATTCATGTTTACCATAGTTACATTTATATAATGCCCTATTCTCATGCTTGGTGACGGTTTTTGATATGTCCCACTTTTAGTCAGTTTTTACAAATGATACGGTTTAAGCACTATTTTGTCTTGTGCTTTGTACTCTCATTTCGTTGGCTATCTTCCCGATCGTAAGGCTGGAATGTCGGAACGGGGATGTATCCTACTGCTTAATTGCATGTGTAGTGGGCATACGACGACGTTGTTGGGAGTTG
>JAIUZE010021427.1:0-25788 GCA_022085475.1 Heliosperma pusillum | reverse complement strand
AAAAAAGCTAACACCCTAAAAACAAGTAGAGAAAAAAGAGGGAAGGACTCCTCTCCATTCTCAACTACTTGGACGGTTATAGGAGTGTAGAAGAGAAAAAAAATTCAGATTTTTATCATCTCTTTCTCTACATTTCTTATCATTACTTTTCACAAAAATTATTAGTAATTTTTGTATTCATTCTAGCACAAGAAAAGGCATTTCTCGGAGCATCTTGGGTGCAACGATTAGGAGAATATCGATCTCGATATTTGTTCTTAGGCCATATTTCTAGGACCGGAGGTTGATTCTAATCTCTATGTTTTATATTATTTATTCCTTTATGAATCGCATTTCCTATATTTTTGATTTCGTTATATCCTTAAATTTCATTTGAATATTACCCTATTTCTCACCACACAACCCCGACCGATGAGACCACCCCCCCAGTTGCTTGGTGTCAAAGGACCACCACTCATTCTTAAGGTCTGCAACAGCCGGCAGCCAAAACAAGCAATGTCGTCAACAGCAAAATCGCCCTCCCCCCCCCCCCCCCCCTCATCTCTCTCTCTTTCTCTCTCGGAAACGAACCCCAACCACAACCACAACCACACCACGGCCGGCGACGTGAGGTCTTGATGGTCGGTGGGGCGACGCAAACTGGTAGCAAAAGCCTGCGTTTACTAAACCCCCCCCCCCCCCCCCCCTTATAAACCACCACCCCCCCCAACCCGCCACCCCCCCCCACCCCCCACCCCCCCACCCCCCCCCCCCCCCCCCCCCCCACCGCAGTGAACGCTCTCCCTCGACTTATTATTATTTAATTAATATTATTATTATTATTATTATTATTATTATTTAAATATTATTATTATTATTTAATTATTTAATTATTATTATTATACTATTAATATTATTATTTAATTATTATTATTATTTAATTATTATTATTTATATTATTATTATTATTTAATTAATATTATTTATATTATTATTATTATTTAATTAATATTATTATTATAATTATTTAATTAATACTACCTCCATCTCATAATTATTCCTCGTTTGACTTTTAGGGTCAATTTTAATAACTTTGACCATAAGTACCTCTTAAAATATTAAAACTAAGGCGTTATAACAAAAAACATTTACATTCATCATAAAAAAAACTTGGAAACAAAATTATTAAATGAAAAAAAAAAAGTGAATATAAAAGAAGAAAAATCGAGTCAAAGGGTCGTCTTAAAACTGTGCAATTCAAACTACGAAACTTATTATGAGATGGAGGAAATATTCTATTAATAGAAACTATTATCAATATCATTATTATTATAATTACTATTATAATTATTATTATAAATTATATTATTATTATTTTAGTAACAACAATAATAGTAATAATAATAATAATTTATTTTATTTTATGAAAGCGCAAATTTTATTAAGCTCAAAACACAACTCACAAGAAATTAGTGGCTAACCGAGAAACTATCTGGGCCCCACTCCTACTACTACTGCTTTTATTGCTATTAGCTTATTACTATTATTTTTGCAAGACATCATAGTCCATGTATTCATCCATAAAGGGAAAAACAAAGGACAAGGTTTAATACAAAAGGAATAACCTCTACAACCAAGTACTATACTTGGTAACCATTGAGACAAAGCCTAGCTCTATTACATTTAGATTTGTGAATTTTGCTAAGAATTCTAGTGCTAACAACCACTTTAATCTGATGAGTAATGTGATGTATAGTATGCTCCAATCCTCGAAATAATCTGATATTCCTTTCCTGCCAAATGAAATAACAAGCAGCAGCCAAACAACTACACAGCCATTCATTTTTCCAGTGTCTCCTATGTGATCTAGCAGAGCACCAGTTTAGGATTGCAGTGCTGTCGTGAGTTCCACATCCAAGCCCAAGCCAAGTAGTTAACTCTTCCCAAATCAATCTAGAGAAGATACAATTGAAGAAGAGATGAGCCTGGCATTCATTTGCAGACTTGCATAAGACACATCTGTTAATGAGCTGCATTCCTTTGATGGCCAGATTATCCATAGTAGCTAGCTTATTTTGCATAGCAAGGAGGATTAAGACTCTGTGACTGGGTACTATGAAGTTAGAACTGAAGACAGATGCCCAAGGGAGAGCCTGCTTTTTAGTTCTAAACCAGTTATAAGCAGATTTAATACTAAACTTGCCCTGAGTAGCCCAAGAGGAAAGCAAGGCTGTAGCACTGCTGGAAGTGAGAGTATGAGCTAGAATTTTATTCTTAACCCTGAGGATACTTCTGAAATTCTCAGAATGATGATTCTTACAGGCCGTCAGCCATATAGAAGAGTCCTGTAAATGATAGCTTATTACTATTATTATTATTTTTTTTTTATTTTTTTTTTTATTATGAGATGCGCGCAGCTTTCATTAAAATAAAATGAAAAGTTTACATGAAGTTGGTGGGTAGCCGAGAGACAATCTGGGCCCCCACCCCCTTAGCTATAGCAAAACTAAGTCTAGCAAAAATATAAGTGGCCACCCGAGCCCCAGCATCCTGAGATACCGAGAATTTCTAGATCCGCTTGAGCACGTCAACAGCATCCGAGCCCAGCTCTCCAAGCGAAGAGAAAGAGAAGGGTAGGAAACCATAGCCAGCAGCCGCACAAAAATCCCCATACTTAGCACATTTGCGCTGAGCAGCATCAGCGACAACCTGTCCTCGCACAAAATCGGACATCGCAGTCTGAGTCAAGGGGGAAGACCCTGTCAAATCAACACAGACATCACGCCCTCTGTCCCAGGAATATAGAAGCAAATCTGCAGGACGAAGAGATCTGTCATGCCCGTCAACCAAACCGATATCAACCTCCTTACCCGCAGAAATACCAGACCTATAGCAGATGTCAAATAAGATGTCACGAACGAGGTTATGCCGATGCTTAACCCCCACAGCACCAGTACAAGAAACAGCGTGGTCCCCATACACATCATCAGCAAAAGCCCGAGAGCAAGCAGGACAAGGCCTAGATACCGCGAATAACGGAACATCCAGTCGATACCCCAGCACACTACGGTAAGTCCTACCGTTCATAGTCTGACCCAACCCAGAGATAGGGACCGCACGCAACCAATCAGAGGAGTGGGCACCCTGCTGAGACTTCCATAACGCAAGCTGGCGCAGTGTCAAAGAGAAAACAGATGCTGCAGTAGAAGCAATCCTCGCAAAATATATATCTGCCAGTTTCTTCATAAGTTTAGGGGCAGCGATTTCACTAGGATCACGTAGAAAGGCATAACCTGTAGTCTCAGAGAAAACCCGCAAGGCATCATCGAAAGTAGGACCAGCATCGACAATACCAGAAGGCCGTAGTAGCTTAGCCTGCAAATCGGCAGACTGCAAACGGGACGCCAAAAAAGCATAATGCAAAACATCCCCGGCAGCATAAACACCGAGCCCACCAAGATGAAAAGGGAAAGTGGCACGGCGCCACTGCCAATCCCCAAAACCAGGTCCAGACGCGGTGACAATGCGTTCCAAGCTAGAACGAAGTGCTGCATCAAAACGAAGATGGACAGACCCAAAGATCCCCGGGGGACATGTACAGAGGGTAAAGTAGAGCTTAGATATACCCGTACAAGCTCTAAGCAGAAGCAACTCACATTGTGAGTCCTCAATCCTAGCAACTAAATCCACCAGCTCGATGGTCTTAGTCACTCTCTTCGCCACAAGCTCACTGCCAAAACTAGAGCAAGTACTGACAGGCCCACCAAAACAGAAACACCACGCAAAGGCCGAGCAATGGAAGGAGGGAAAACACCAAAGAGTCGACTCCGGGGATCCTCAGTAGGCCAAAAAACCTCAGTCTTAGCGACATTAAGATGGAGACCAAACTGAGGACCATCTGCCATAATCAAATCCAAAACCTTCCCCACCTCCAAAGTATCCCCAACAATGGTGCCATCATCCAAGTACCAAGCTTGCACACTCAAATCAAAAGAGTACTGTATCTTGCACACCAAGGGATGCAAAACCAAAGCGAAAAGTAAGGGTCCCAAAGGATCACCCTGCTAGACTCCCTGACAAGACCACAAACAATGTTCCTCATAATAAAGACGGGCAGGACTAGAGTAACAGAACTCCACCCAGCGGGAAAGAATCGGGCAACGACGACGAACTTCCAGAAGCATGGTTACACGATCAACAAGGTTGAAAGCATTCTGAAAATCAACCAGCAACATAGAAAGCCCCACATCCCCACCACGAGCCTCAATGATCCGAATGCAAGACAGCCTCTCCTCCACCGGACACCCCAACCCCAAACTGAAGACCATCAAAATAAGAACACAAAGAAGGACCAACCAAACAAGCACCTACCTTAGAAACAAGACGTCTCCAGACGGTACCAACAGCAATAGAACGAACACCACCACCAGGTTTAACAAGCAGCGTGAGCGGAGCGCTGGCAATGTACTCACCAAGAGCTAGCGGACATCTGCCCTCAAGAAAAAGATTGACCACCCTAGTAATAGAAGCGATCAGATCATCAGAGATAGCCACAGCAGCGCCACTCAAGTAGTCCATAAGGTGTTGGGCACGAAACCCATCCCTCCCGCAAGAAGTGCCACGAGGGAAACTACGAATCATATCCAAAACCACAGCCGAAGAGGCAACAAGGGAATGATGATCCACAGGTAAAAGAGGCAAGGAAGGAGATGGGGCGACCGGGTGCTTCTCTCGCAAAGCCCTAAGAGTGGCATCAGATTAGGGGGCGACGCCAGAGGAAGAAAGCACCTTAACAGCAGCGGTATAGTGACCATCACAAATCTTCCGCCGACATTGGCGGAGGTTAAGCACACTCAAATCCAGGTCCTCCTCCACATGAAAAGAAGGAGGAGACTCCGCCAAACACTCTTGCAAAAGCTGCAAACCCCCTCCAGGCACCCCCCAATCAAGAATAGCCCTGGTAATACTCTCCTCCTGACGATGTCGCCTAACAGCAGGCCTACACTCAAGATTACTCCTAGGAACGAAGATCTTAAGCAGACAAAGAGGCAACACAAGCAAACGAACCCAGCAAGAGGGGTCACCAGGAGAACCAGCCACATCATCCAAGACCCCCTTCAAAACCTGAGCAAACCCAAGACGACACTTAGGAGGAATAGATTTCACGGTGCGAAGGCCCAAAGAAAATAAACAATCAAGCGAAGACACGGACCACTGAACAGGCTGAACCCCATCATCAGACGAAAGAACCGAGTGAGACGGAGCTGGAGGTCTAGGGATACCGGTTAATAATAAAGCTAACGATGCCATCACCACAATCTGGGGGCGCAACAAAATTACTCCGACTATGGCGACACCTAGAGCGAAAGGTATGGGTTTTAAAACACTCCCCACTCAACCAAAGCCCCATCCGCTTCAAAGTAATCTCGGCATTAGAGAAAACCGTCCCATAACACCATCAATACAATGTCGGTCCTAAAAATGCTTTTGCCAGGCGGCCTTAGTAAGGCCCTTACCACGACCATCCGGACACTCATGAATACACTAGAAAGGAAAATGGAACCAAACCAAAACAGGCATGATGCAATACGTACAACAACAAGCAAAACACTAATCACATGCAAGCCACGTGCACGTAAAGCAAAACAGGAAAAGAAAACAAAAGGGAACCCTAAACTAACTAGGGATGCCCAACTACAGCGGCAACTACACCCACTACCGGCATCACCACGACGATATGGCCAAAGGCCGACCACCCGCCACAACAGCCGCCCCACAACACCAAACAACAAAACAAGTAAGAAAAAGGAAAACCCTAAACGATCCAGGGATGCCCGACGGCACCGGCAACAACAGCCAAACCCGGCATCACCATCACGACAAGGCCAAAGGCCGACCACCCGCCACAGCAGCCGCACCACACCACCACAGCAGCAGCACAACCAAAATGCGCAAATGGCGAAACCCGCAAATGCTCAAATGCGCAGCCGCACCGAACCTGAAAGCGAACAAACCCCTTCCCTCTATATGTAGGAAGGTGGACGTCGACCGCCACCGGAAGACCACGGACGCAGTAAGCGGCACAACACCGCACGACGACACCATAAAAAGCAAACAAAGGGAATTGAGAAAGAAAGCCCTAACCGCCGGCGACCCACACACCGTCTGGAGAAACGAAGAGCCAGGAGGGGACGATGGTCGGTGAGGGAGCAAGGGTAGTGAAGGTTGCCGGTGTGGCAGCAACTCAACCGCAGCAGGAAGACGCCCTAATCGTCTAAACGCATTATTGTTGTTATTATTATTATTGTTATTATTATTATTATTATTATTATTATTATAGATGCGTGCAACTTTCATTAATAGAAAAAATAAAAGTTTACATGAAATTGGTGGGAAGCCGAGAGACAATCTAGGCCCCCACCCGAGCCCCTGCATCATAAGATACCAAACATTTCTGGATCCGCTTCAGCAAGGCAACACCATCCAAACCCAGCTCCCCAAGCGAAGAGAAAGAGAAGGGAAGAAAACCATAACCAGTTGTCGCGCATACATCCCCATATTTAGCAAACTTTCGCTAAGCCGCATCAGCGATAACCCGTCCGGGCACAAAATCGGCCATCCCAGTCTGAGACAAGGGGGAAGACCCTGTCAAATCAACACACACATCACGTCCTCTCTCTCAGGAATAAAGCAGCAAATCCGCAGGACGAAGAGATCGCCATGGCCATCAACCAAATCGATATCCACCTCCATACCCGTAGAAATACCAGACCTATAACAAATGTCGAATAATGTGTCACGGACAAGGTTATGCCGATGCTTAACACCCACAGTACCAGTACAAGAAACAATGTGGTCCCCGTAAACATCATCAGCAAAAACCCGAGAGCAAGCAGGACAAGGCCTAGATACCGTGAATAACGGAACACCCAGTCGATACCCCAGCACACTACGGTAAGTCCTACCGTTCATAGTCTGACCCAACCTAGAGATAGGAACCGCACGCAACCAATAAGAGGAGTAGGCACCCTGCTGAGACTTCCACAACGGAAGTTGA
Organism: Heliosperma pusillum; assembly: GCA_022085475.1. NCBI lineage: Eukaryota > Viridiplantae > Streptophyta > Magnoliopsida > Caryophyllales > Caryophyllaceae > Heliosperma > Heliosperma pusillum. The sequence goes on along the minus strand of JAIUZE010021427.1, from coordinate 18,752 downwards.
CGCGGTGTCAAAGAGAAAGAGATTCTGAAGAAGCCACAACCGTCGCAAAAATCTATATCTACCAATTTCTTCATAAGTTTAGGGGTAGCGATTTCACTAGGATCACGTAAAATACAGAACCTGTAGTATCAGAGAACACCCGCAAGACATCATCAAAAGCAGGACCAGCATCTATAGTATCAGAAGACCGTAGTAGCTTAGCCTGCAAATCTGCAGACTGCAAACGGGACGCCATAAAGGCATAAAGCAAAACTTCTCCCGCAGCATCAACACCGAGCCCACCAAGATGAAAAGAGAAAGTGGCAAGGCGCCACTGCCTATCCCCAAAACCAGACCCAGATGCGTCGACAATACGTTCCAAGCTACAACGAAGTGCTACATCAAAACGAAGATGGACAGACCCAAAGACTCTCGGTGAACAAGTACGGAGAGTAAAGTAGAGCATAGAAATACCAGTACAAGCACTAAGCAGAAGCAACTCACATTGTGGGTCCTCAATCCTAGCAACAAAATCTATAAGCTTGACGGTCATAGTCACTCTCTTCGCCACACGCTCATTGCCAAAACTAGGTCAAGTACTGACAAGCCCACCCAAAACCGAGACACCACACAAAGGCCGAGTAATAGAAGGAGAAAAACCACCAGGAAGTCGACTCCGGGGATCCTTAGTAGGCCTAAAAACCTCAGTCTTAGCGACATTAAGATGGAGACCAAACTGAGGACCATCTGCCATAATCAATTCCAAAACCTTCCCCACCTCCAAAGTATCCCTAACAATGGTGCCATCATCCAAGTACCAAGCTTGCAAAGTCAAATCAAAAGAGTCTCGTATCTTGCACACCAAGGGATGCAAAACCAAAGCGAAAAGCAAGGGGCCTAAAGGATAACCTTGTCGGACTCCCTGACAAGACCATAAGCAGTATTCCCCATAATAAAGACCGGCAAGGCTAGAGTAACAGAACCGCACCCAACGGGAAAGAATTGGGCAACGACGGCGAACTTCTATAAGCATGGTTACATGATCAACAAGGTTGAAAGCATTCTTGAAATCAACAAGCAACATAGAAAGCCCCACATCCCTACCACGAGCCTCAATGAACCAATTCAAGGCATGCAAGGCAGCCTCTCCTCCACCGGACACCCAACCCCAAAATGAAGACCAGCAAAATAAGAACACAAAGAAGGACCAACCAAAGAAGCACCAACCTTAAAAATAAGACGTCTCCAGACGGTGCCAATAGCAATAGGACGAACACCACCACCCGGTTTAACAAGCGGCGTGAACGGAGTGCTGGCAATGTACTCACCTAGAGCTAGTGGACATCTGCCTTCAAGAAAAAGATTAACTACCCTATTAATAGAAGCGATCAGATCATCAGAGATAGCCAAATCAGCGCCACTCAAACAGCCCATAAGGTGCTGGGCACGACACCCATCCCTCCCACAAGAAGTGGCACGCGGGAAACTATGAATCATATCCAACACTACTACCGAAGAGGCAACAAGAGAATGATGACCCATAGGCAAAAGAGGCAATAAAGAAGATGGGGTGCAACGTGCTGTAGATACCTCAGTTCTACAGATTCCGCTAACCACCAAGTGATGATTGAGTCGCATGTTTGGAATGCGAAACGATTTAAGACAGTTCATAAGTTTTTCGTCAAGTGATATCTCAAATACTTGTGTCTACCCCTTGGTCGTCATCAACATGCCGATACGGTCGTTTTGACAGTCATTAGAGTTTATTTGGAGTCGGGTCAAAAACCACTTCATTTTCTATAAACCGTGTTTTAAAACCGAGAATATCTGTATTTTATTCTGGATATTTTAATATTTCAAAACTTATCTTTTTTGGTAAAATATATCTGTATTTTATTTAAAAGGAATTCGAAAAAAACCGCAATTCCATAAAGAAAACACGGAAATCTTTCTTTCAAAGTAGAATATTTCTTGGGAAATAACGCAGTAGGTGCTGCGCCTCTTTCAAGCGTCGCAGTTCCTGTTGCGCCTCTTCCCCAATTCGATTTTCCTGTTTCCGGAATATTTTCTAGATTTCTTTCCTAGTTCGAGTTATTTCAAAACTCTTACTATTTTTCCCTATAAAAGGAGAGTTTCGTTCTCACTTTTAAGGCACACGAGTGTTCCGACCCTTATCTTTTCTCTCTTTGAATTCTAGACCTTGCTCTAAGCTATCGACATCTACGTGCTTGATCAATCGACCACGTAAGCTTAGATCCACTGGGTACCTGTCACGTTATTGCATGGCCTACCAATTTGACCACTACACTTAATCAATCAATCACTTAATCAACTTAATTGATCCTCTAACGAGGGAACTTTCTTTGCATTCGAGTCGAGTTACCACTAAAACGCAACTTAGTTATTCTCGTTTCGTCAAACATGTAAGTCTGAGGATGTAATAATCCCATCTTCTGTATTTTATTTTGTATTTTATTTAATTTATATAACATTCATGTCGGATTTATGTCAAACCTTTGTCAAAACCTTTTTTTAATAGTCTTATTTAAATCACCTTTTTTCATATTTAGATAGTTCGTTTTTTATCCCTAGTAATTCAATATTAGGGGGTCTTTGTCATCTTTAGATTAAGATCCTGTCTTTAGAGGTTAGATCTGTTCATATCTAGTCATTGAATTCGTCTTTGATATAATTTAGTACAAATTAATCTATTAAATCATCTTTATTCGACTTATAAATCGATAATAAACCGTAAAATCACCAATGAACACTAACTGATCGCGATTCTGGCTTCACAACCAGAACCCACCTCCAGAACAAACGCACCAGGTGATGTGCCTCTTTCCGAGCACGTATCAGGTGCTGCGCCTGTTCTGGGTTGGATTCTGCATCTTAACTTCCTTTATCGTCTTGACGTAGCTTCATTACGTATTTAATCAACTATTAACCCTAATATCACTGCTAATCCGTCTTTTAATTTTTTATTCTTTACTTTTTTCTTTCAAATCTTTCTTTTTGGTATATTTCCGACATAGATCCCGAGATCCGTTGTAATCTTTGTGATTCTTTTGTAATTTTATCTAGTCATTAATTATTGCAACGATTGTATGATTTAATTGTCTTCTCACATGTAATCAATCTAGTTCCTATTTCAACATAATTGATTGCTAAACTACATGTTCACCGACATAGTCTAAGCTCACATGCTAGGGTTAAAACGTGGATGTTTCATAGCATGCATATAACCAAGAACATATCGAGTACAGAAGAGTTTCTCTAATCATTAGTAGATGCCTATATCGAGGTGGGCGGGATTAGGTGTTTGATTAAAGAACTTTCTAATACGTATCCTCACCCCTCACTCCAGATCTCTGTGAACATCCGTGTTCGTTGGCATCCACGAGAGTCATTTTAGACATAGAATGCTGAGGGTAACGAGTTCTTAGTGTTCATGTCATTGCTTTATGTCTTGCATAGCATGAGGTATTCGAACGTTTCAACTTCTCACAAAATTTGGTGGCGACTCCACAAATACGTATTTCTACGTTTGTCCCTTTTCAAGCGCGCCCGACCGTGGTTCCTCACACCACAGCCTGACAAGTGGTCGTGAATGCGTGTATCACAGTTTGGCGATTCCGCTGGGGATGATACACTTACTTACTGTACCCAGAGTGAAACTTGAACAAGGTTAAGGAATGGTATATAGGAGACAATTGTCGGTTTTCATTACTCGACCTTCCTACTTCGTTTTATTCGTCCTTCCAAGGTCTAACCCAACCCTTTTGACCAATCGTCCTGTCTGGACGATCCAAATTCTTATCTGGGCCTAAGGAGAGATAGCGATTGACGCCAACTGTAACACGGTGTAGACGCATGTTATCACCAAGGGCTTTCACAACTCGAGGAAATGGACTAGGAACCAATCTTACTCATGTTTCGTGCGGACCTATCCACATACCTTGGGTTTGATTGCTTAGTATGACAACTCACCTTTTAAGCCAAAACCATTTTAAATGCACTCAGCATGCCGTTATAATGCATGTTTAAATGTATAACCCTTACATGATCACCATTTCGTAAATAAACCATGACGAACATTTTTTAAATCAAAATCCTTTTTAAAACTATAAAGCATTTCAAAGGTGACCTAAGGTAGCGCAAAATACGTCGAAACTCTGTCCAAATGTTAAGTCAAAACCATCTTCTCTTCACCTCGAGTCAGCACTCCTACAATCAGACTACGGTTGCCTAGGATAAACATTTCAAATCATGTCATTTTCAAAACTCACTCAACACAATGACACACTCCCACCACACAAATCGAGTCTTTTCGAGTAAGTGTGCTAGATTGGTCGATCGTGTTTTAAATCGTCGTCGGTCACTTGCTCAGTTTCCAAGAAGTCAGGAGCTAGTCACGCTAGTGTTCACGGAGCAAATGGTAATGATCAAATCCTAGTTGCGTGCCTCCGTCTTCAAGCAAGTCAAGACCAAGCCTATGCTCGCCTCAATGCCATTGAGGGTCGCATTGTTTCCGTGGGAACTAGGCTTCCTCCTCTAGACATTCCTGATAGTGTGCATGATAAATTTCCACCTTTTGGGGGGAAACCTGAAGCCAGTCCTAAACCGGTTCCTACCGAAGATGAAAAACAACTCCAATACTTGGAGGAGCAACTAATGTACCTTAAGAGGGACGACATTTATAGGGAGAACAATCGCAAGTATGAAGCTGTGAACGCACAATTGCCAACCAACTTCAATATGACTGACATCCCGAAGTTCAAGGGACATGAGAACCCTTCGAATCACAATCAAGTCAATACGCGTACTCTAAAGGTTCTTACCCAAAATGAGGAAAAAGGATTCGCTGACTCCCTATGTAAGCGAAGGAAAAGCGAAGGAAAACTAGCACACAGCTTGTTGAACGTCCAGATGAAGCTACCCTTGTAGAGAAATTCGTAGACAACCTGAGACTCATTTATGCAAACCATCTGAAGTACCCAAATTTAAAGTCTTCCAAAGACTTGACTGTGCTGGGAACAAGAAGTGAAGACAACATCCGAAAATGACTCTTGCCCAAAACGGTAGGTCGTGTGTATCAAGGCTCAACGAGTCATTCTTATGGCCCAGCTAACAAGACTGATGAAGTCAACCTTGTTGAAACACCTAGGAAGAATAACCTTCAAAGCGAATTCACGAACATCGGTGATACATACTCCAATGCCTTGAAAGGGCTAAAACAACAAGGCAAACTCTGATCCATAGGACCTACACCTCACCCAGAAAAGAAGAGCTGGTTCTGGGATGCAAAAGCTTACTGCGAATATCATAGGGGCAACGGACATGACACAGAGAAGTGCTTCAAGTTGAAACATGTCATTCAATATATGATTGAAGATAGTCGTCTAACCATACCGAGTAAGCCTAACAATACTCAGAATCCTCTTCGAGTTCTGATGATTAAAGATGAAGAATCCACCTTGGATTGTTCACATATCATTTCCCCCATCAAAGATGAAATTCACATGTTATCAAATGAGGAAAGATATTCCACCATCTCTCCTACCGTCAATGACTTCATCGCATGGGCTAAGTGTTGGGGTGAGTGCCCTCAACAATAGTGCGATCACTTAATTAAATCTCAATAATAAGAATACAAAGAGATGATTAACATTATAGTCAACCGATCCACATTAATCGGTAATGATTGGCTTAATAGAGTTTAACATTACTGTCGTATGACGGTGGTGATCAGTTGATCCCTTGAAGTCACACCGAAAGGACAATTCCCTAATCATGAAAGTTAATTAATTGTATAACGATACAGATAAATTAATTCCTTAAAACAAAACAAGTTTGTATAATTAGTGAGAATTATATCTTATTGTAATATGATTAAATAAGATTCAATTTGGTAATTTAATTGTTATATTACTAATAATGCTTAATGTTTATGTAACATTTGAGATAAATATGATTGGTCAATTATGATTACAATTAGTTGTAGATCATATTAACTGAACATGAGATGACACATTTTAAATATATGTGATTATAAATTATTACTTAAAATGTTAAGTTTAATTTATTTGACATGAAATTGTATTTAAATTGGTTAAATAAATAATTATATTATAAGATAACATGTCACATGTCACATGTCACATGTGTGACAAATGAAAAAATCACAAATATAATATGGACTCCATTTTAAGTCACAAAACCGGCTATATGGGTGGTTGGGTAAGGATTAAGCTTTAATGTGTTGCTAATCATGATTAGATAAGATGATTACTAAGCCTAAAACCTATAGCCACCCTACAACTAAGCATGCCCTCCCTTCCCTAGGGGTGTGCCGGTTTTGGTGAGGCTATTAAGAGGATGTTTTCCTCTTATGATGCTTAACTTAATCTCATATAAAAAACATACAACATCTCACTAGAAATCTCAACATACTTAGAAACTTTAGAAGTTTTATAGAATTTGTGTTTTGTGGTTTGAACTCGACATTTCTAAGGTAGAAATTTCGAGTGTCATACTTTTTTTAAGGGTACTTAACTATTGTACTAGTAAATCAATAGTTGAGTGATTTAAGGGTAAGTTTAGGTGCAACTTATAGGAGGGTTCCTATTCTTGGAGCTTTTGGAGATTCATCCTAAATCATATAGCTCAAGAACAAGTGCAAAAAGGTGTCTTGTACTTGTGCCCATACTCAATTGAAACTCAATGTGAGGAACACTTTTCTTTCTCTATTTCGATTTAAATAGTTAGCATGTAACTAGATCTTAAAACTAATTAAAGAGTTAATTAGTATTACTTAAAAAATATCTTAATTATAGGTATATGAACCTAACAATTGGTATCAAAGCATAGGATGAACAACATGCAATAGGTTTTACAAAGTATTTACGAGTTAAAGTAACAAAAAAAAATTAGAAAATTAGTGATTTATATGATAAAGTCACGAAATTTGAAGCATGAAATAGCTTCTGGTCCTAAAATATTTTTAGGTCATTTTGATGATTTATAGAAGATTATTGCTTTATTTAATGATTTTTAGTTAAATAAATCCATTTTAATGAGTAAAATAAACTTTTATTTGCTAAAAATAGTTATAGTTCGAATCTGCCCATGAAATTTTAGCATGATATCACATGCATATTTTACCTACTTTATGTAAAATTGAAATAAATATAATTTATTTTGCATGATTTTTGATTTTTAATTGTTAAAAAAACATAAATAGAGTTTTTTATGGCATAAATAGCTAAATTGAATTTTTGGCATGAGAAAATTACCATATGTTTCATAAATATTTTACATATCAGATTTATAAGTTGAAAATTAATTAGATTAATTTTCGTGTTATTTTAGTATTTTATTTGATAAAATCGATTAATAGCAACTTTATTTTTCTCGAAAATGATTCGAAAAGTTTTGACCAAAATTTTGACATGAATATTTTCCTGGAAATGTTCCAGTATAAATAAAATTTTAATTTTCAAATTTATGAATTATTGTAATTTAATTTGGAATTATTACATAAAAAGTTATGTTAATAAGGGTCAAAACCGAGCAATAATACAAAACTAAGTTGAACTATTGTCAAATAATTAGTGGAGACTAATTTTTGAGTCCTAAAACAGTTAGGGTAATTAACTTGGACTTAAATTTTATTTTAAGTATTAATTTGTGATTTTAATCGGGTATTATCACGCATTTCCATAAAACCGGGTTTATATACGATATAAGGTTATTAGGGCAATTTGGCACATTAATATTGCATGATTTTACATATAAATATGCTCCATTTTGAATGAATTAATGTCAGTTTGATTTATGTAATTTTTGAATTATGTAATTTGTCTTAGTATGGCCTTAGTTTTTAATCGATATTACCCGTAATGTAAAGGAATATTGATTCGCTTGTAATTTAATGTGATCTCATATTACTTTTATTGTATTATTTCATTTTATTTTGCAAATGTATAATAGAAAAGCCTTGTAATTTTATTATATCATTTGTAATCCTGGAGTTTCCTAAAGACGGTGCCATTTGGAAAGGCGTTCCAAAAGAGACGATATCCTTGGGAGGCGTGAATATGAAGTTCAAGGGACCAAGGAGTTGGTTTCCGAATTTGTAATAATTAATTTGATTTTCTGTTATTTTAGGACGGTCATACTAGGAATTTATTTTATTGCTTACATTTTATTTATATGTCACATGCATGCCAAATCGCCACTTAATCACACATGCATTTTATCGAGTCAATCGATCGCGTCATTTACAATTATCGATAGTTCTCCTATTTAGTTCACTTAAAAGGAGATAGATAAAATAAATTGACTTGACCTCTATTTTTGTAATTGAGACTTAGCCTTCACAAATAGTAGAACCCATGAATCCCAATTTCGTAAGGAAGTAGGTTCGGCTCTCCGAGGTGCTAAACTTATTACGTTGGTAAGTTGGGCTATAAATCGTTATTGCATTGAAATTTGGTTGAACTCAACGAAAAGATTAGGGTCCGACGCCCATGTGTTCCGGGCTAAAGATGACAATAAAGTATTTCATCGATCAAGAATTTTAATTGTAGAATCGGTTAAAGACTTAACCCACCAAGTAATATTAATAAAGGTCGTGGAGTCCGTGACTCACATAAACCCGAGTTAATATAGGATTTGGGTCTTTGAATCATTTATGTAATTGGGTAGAGGTCATTATATAAATGCTAAACTTGTTTGAAATGTTTACAAGTATCTTAAAAACGATAAATGTTGATGTTTCTTTCATTTTCTATTTTGTAGTCCAACTCATTTTAATTCGCAATGTCGGAAAACAACAACAATAAGGTTCGACCTTCACCACTCACCACCGTTTCATGGCTAAAATCCTTGATGGATAGTTGTAAACTTGAAAAGAATGGTTCAAAATTCACGGATTGGAATGGCCAACTACGCTTAGCCGCCGAAGGTGACGGTAAGCTTAGTAACCTAACCGAGGCGGCCCCTAGCGCTCCAAATGCGAGGTCGCCGAACGCCACTAGGGAGGCATATGAGACCTACCAGAAGGAGTTGGCGGCAATCAAGAATGTCTTGATCTTTTCGATGGATAGCGAGCTTCAACGTAATGCTATTAAAATGGCGACCGCATATGAAATATATTCTAAAATCGTGACCATGTTTTCACGAGCTCCAGGAATTTTTTAATACGAAGCCGCCTCCCAATTTTTCGACTTCAATATGAAGGAGGGTCATAATGTTAGCCCTCACGTGCTCAAAATGATTGAGTACGTGGAGGTGCTTAAAGAGCAAGGAATAGAGATTCCTGAGCCTCTCATAATTGATCGCATACTTCACCCCCTAAGTAAGATCAAAGGGTTATTCAACTTTACGGTGAACTTCAACATGCAAGATGCCACTGTCTCTGTTCATGAATTGCACAAGATGCTTGTGCAACCCGAACGTGACATGGGCTTTCAAGCTAGCTCTAGTAAGGATGTTTTGAACATCAATGTCAAGACCAAGGCAAAGTTCAAGAAAAGTGGAGGCAAAGGGAACAAGGGAAGCAAGCTCATTCTCTCCTATCAAGGCAAAGGGAAAGCTATTATGAATAGCTCTTCCAAAGGCAAGAAGGGAGCCGTGGCCGAAGACAAGCGTCATTATTGTAATGGCACGGGCCATTGGAAGCATAATTGCTCCAAGTATTTGGGAGACATCAAAGTTGGACGGGTTCTGCCCAAAGTTTTTGTTATTGATATTCATCTCAACTTTGGTATTTTGATACCAGTTGTGATTCTCACCACCCTTTTTGATCACATTTAGGGCATGAGAAGAACGACAAAGCAAAACAAGCCTAGGAGGATCTAGGAGGAAGCTAGGGTAGCCACCACGTAGAGGAGACCTATGATGGGCTTGGCGATATTTTGCTATTGGTCTTCTATTTTGTTATTGCATTTTGATTGTTGGTTTGTTAAACTATTTTCTTTTTCCATGTTTTGACATGGAAAGTTTTTTGAATTCCTTTGAACAATGGTTGTATTTGGATGGTGACTTGGTTTTCAACCCAAGTCACTATATCTATGGAATTTGTTTTAATGTTCTTAAACCTCTTCATCGTGCAATTTTAGAATATTAAAACATAAATTATAACGACTAAATTGATCTTATGAGGAATATAATGATAGGATCATTATTAATAACCAAAGTTAAGAATGGGATTCTCACTTTGGCATTGTGACTAGACGTCACAACTTATTTGGAATAAGAAAGGTCAATTGCATAAGTCAAAGTGAGTTGACGAACTCACACTTGGAGATTTACAATTCATATATAGCGCCAAGATAAGATCTTTAAAACGCCAATCAGACTCCATACTAGCTATGGAAGGGTTAAGAATCCTAAATTTGTTCAAGACATGGATAAGAGTCCAAGTATTTTGCTTAAATACAGTGAGTTTATAGAGAAGCTAGAATACTAAAGTTTAAACAAATAAGTCTACTATAGATCGCTCAAAATTAATAAGAGTTTATAAGAGCATTATACCCCACTTATACCTGGAGAACAAAGTTGTGTGTGACTAAGGAATAGAGCTCATGAAGCTATCCTTAAAAGAATTTTCTCATTGACAACTAAAGAAACAAAACTGTTTGTGGCTCATGGTGCTATCCTTCACCTAAATAGGAGTATTTACTAAAGGATCGAGTGGGAGAAAATATGCCACAAACAAAGAACAAGAGAAAATGTTCTTAAGTCATCCTAGGTCGGAAGCTTATAGTGAAAATATCTACTTTTTGAAAGTGATAAAGACTATGATCTATGAGTTGGCGGTCGTCATTTCTAAATTTAAAATTGTTACATAAAAGTCATGTAGTCTAAGGTGGGTTCTATATAAGTGTAAACACTTGGGTAGGTTTGGACCTCCCCAAGATGAATAAAACTGTATTGTAAAGTATTATATATAAGTTAAAATATAACCATCTTTGAGATCCAAGGAAATTGCATCAACACCACGTATATGTATGACAAATGACAAAGAGTTGTTAGAAAGTTACCTTTCTAAATGGGCATTTAGAAGTAGACAAGTTGTCATACAAAACTTAGGAGATCAATGTGTGATCCTAAGAGAACACTTATGGCATAACAAGAGAGGATGGTTTCCTCGAATTGTTGAAGAGCCATGTTTATGCATGTAGTTAAGTGGGAGCTAGATCCATCATGTGTGGACATGAGGATTACTGGGAGTGAAAAATCATCATGTATGGACATGAAGATTAATGGGAGCAAAATATCTTCCATGTCTTGTATGTATGAGACATATTAATCATTAGGAATGATGTACAAACATTGCCTTCTGTGGAGGAGTGTTTAGGAAATCATTTCTAGATGAAAGACTTGGAAGAAGCATATTGTAATTGAGGCAAGAATATCTCCTATGTTTCGTATGTAGGAGACATATTGGTCATTGGAAATGATGAACTGACATTGCCTTCTGTGAAGGAGTGTTTGAGAAATCATTTCTAGATAAAAGACTACGAGTAGGTATCCAAAATCTATAGTGATAGATGAGAGAGGATACACATGATTGCTAATGTTTCCGCCATTAGACAAATCATATATGCCAAGATATGCACATACGTTGATAAGTTGTATGCTTGGAGCATGACAAGTTGATAACAAGTAATCCACATGAGAGTCATTGGATAGCCTTCAAGAATGTTCATGAGATTCTCGAGGAGAACTATGAGTTTATTCTTGTATTTGGTAATAATAACTTAGTTGCGTGTTAAGTGTGACACGACCCCAAGTTTCCAAACCTGTAAAGGATCTGAAAAAATTCAAGGCTAAATTTTGTTATATTAAAAACGAATAAATAAAAAAGGATGATTGAAGTGTCAATCATTGAAAATTCTACAAATAGAGTCTTAGTACATAATGATGAGGATGAGGTGGATTACAAGGATCTAATAAGTAGACCCTTCCACCAAGATACCCATCACGTGGTTATCATGATAACAAGTGGGAGCATCTTTAAAGATTAAAGAGTCCAACTCTAGATAGAGATCTAGAAGTGTACTTTGAAAACTTCAAGTTATTAGGAATAACGATGATTGGAAAGAAAAGGAGCAATTCATAAAGTTGGAACAAATGGATACATAGTATATCCACCATCCAAGCTTTTATTGCATTTAGACAAGATGACCATGAAATGTCATGGAACTTGTATACTTTAGATTATAAGATATGAAGCAATAATATTGTATTGATTGTTCATATGTGATAATCACATTTCTCGTTTGAGTTTCTAAAACTCATTATTGTGCTTTGTTATATCCAAATAGGTTATAGTGACAATTTTGAACCCTATTAAAGTGTACTGGATTAACATAGCCTTGGCCCCTAGTTTCTTACATGAGGTGACATCTCAAAGTGACTAGAGTATGATGCGATTGATGGCAAGTTCAAGTGCCATAGAGTCATATGAGATGACTAGTTGATCACATAGACAGAGGACACTATGTCGGACAGTGACCGCTTATAGAGTTCTGGCAATTCATAAAGCTTGGTCGTGGCGAGAGCTACTATAGTATTCTTTTTTAGTCAATTCTTTAGACTAGAGACTCTTCGCCCAATTTGGCATAGTTTCTGATTGACTTTGATTTTTGCCCCAAGCCATTCTGTAAAAAAGGGTGAATGGGCAATTATTGGGTCATGAAGGACTGTGAGTGTACGAAGAGAATAGTGCGATAGGAATTGTCCAACCCCTTGTTGAGTTAAAAAATATCTCAAGGCCACTCGAGGAGTAATAAGATGGAAATGCGTGACCACGCTCGGAAGGTATCTATAGTACATAATTCCGGTCAGACAGTTACTCTCCAGATCGAGGAAACCACTCAAGATATGATCACATGCAAGTACGACCTGCAAGACACCTTGTATTGACTGGGAGATTTAAAATAGGACTAGAGAATTGGTGATGCACACTTGTTGCGAACAAGTGGGAGATTGTTGGAGTGAGTTTCCTCAACAATAGTGCGATCACTTAATTAAATCTCAATAATAAGAATACAAAGGGATGATTAACATTATAGTCAACTAATCCACATTAATCGGTAGTGATTGACTTACTAGAGTTTGATATTACTGTCGTATGACGGTGGTGATCAGTTGATCTCTTGAGGTCACACCGAAAGGACAATTCCCTAATCATGAAAGTTAATTAATTGTATAACGATACAGATTAATTAATTCCTTAAAATAGAACAAGTTTGTATAATTAGTGAGAATTATATCTTATTGTAATATGATTAAATAATATTCCATTTGGTAATTTAATTGTTATATTACTAAGAATGCTTAATTTTTATGAAACATTTGAGATAAGCATGATTGGTCAATTATGATTACAATTAGTTGTAGATCATATTAACCGAATATGAGATGACACATTATATATATATATATATGTGTGTGTGTGTGTGTGTGTGTGTGATTATAAATTATTACTTAAAATGTTAAGTTTAATTTATTTGACATGAAATTGTATTTAAGTTGGCTAAATACATAATTATATTATAAGATAACATGTCACATGTCACATGTCACATGTGTGACAAATGATAAAATCTCAAATATAATATGGACTTCGTTTTAAGTCACAAAACCATATGGGTGGTTGGGTAAGGATTAGGCTTTTATGTGTTGCTAATCATGATTAGACAAGATGATTACTAAGCCTAAAACCTATTGCCACCCTACAACCTTGATTAGGCAAAACGCATAAGCATGCCCTCCCTTCCCAAGGGGTGTGCCGGTTTTCGTGAGGCTATTAAGAGGATGTTTTCCTCTTTTGATGCTTAACTTAATCTCATATTAAAATCATAAAACATCTCACTAGAAATATCAACATACTTAGAAACTTTAAAAGTTTCATGGAACTTGTGTTTTGTGGTTTGAACTCGACAATTCTAAGGTAGAAATTTCGAGTGTCATACTTATTTTTTAAGGGTACTTAACTATTGTACTAGTAAATCAATAGTTGAGTGATTTAAGGGTAATTCTAGGTGCAACTTATAGGAGGGTTCCTATTCTTGGAGCTTTTGCAGATTCATCCTAAATCATCTAGCTCAAGAACAAGTGCAAGAAGGTGTCCTGTACATGTGCCCATACTCAATTGAAACTCAATGTGAGGAACACTTTTCTTTCTCTATTTTGATTTAAATAGTTAGCATGTAAATAGATCTTGAAACTAATTAAATAGTTAATAAGTATTACTTAAGAAATGTCTTAAGTATAGGAATATGAACCTAACACTACGAGTGTGAGTAAGCAAGTTTTAGAACTTGAAACCACTGTAGCATCCCTACGCATTCCAGGCGCCACGCCCCAAGAAAGCATACCTCAAATTCCGATTCTATCTCAAGAGTCTACAATGCAAGAGGTGATCAGCACATGTGATGACCTAGTCGAGCGAATAATCGCTTTGGAAACCAAAATCATTAGACTGAGAGAACTCAATACTGTCAACGGGATATGGGCCGATGACGACGAGGATGAGTACCTCACAAAACGTAATCAAACCACAGACAGTGAAGATGCAGTCAGGGCTAGCGAGGATCACGATATAGACTACCTTACTCGATCAGTGCGTCCCTATCAAGGTGTCTCTCATAATAGTCCTACCACTAATGGTACAGTTACTAACACCAACGTCGTCACCCCAAATGATGGCGAAGATACATCTACTGACCATCTACTAAAACAACAGCAGAAGACAAAGGCTGATCTTTCAGTCTGGCAGTTAGTTGCGAGTTCATTTCCCCATCGCTAAGCTTAGTTACAAGCCTTGGCAAAACTAAATGTAGCACATAACTTTACATCCGACGATGTAGTCAACTTGGTCCTCCAAGACTCAGTTAAGCTAAGTAACCCAATTACTTTCTTAGATGAGGATTTACCTCCCTTTGGTGCCAGTCACAATCTCGCTCTGTACATCACCATAACATACTTTAAGAAGAACGTACCAATGACTTTGGTAGACGATGGCTTTGCAGTCAATGTCATACCACTGAAAATAGCGTGTCAGTTAGGATGGAAGAATCAGATTGGGCTCCTATCAACCAAGGTGTTCGAGCATATGATGTAACACGACGTAAGGTGATAGGGCTAGTCAACCTCACTATAGCCACTAGTCCGATTGAGCGAAAGGTCAACTTTCAAATTGTGGACATCGAAGCATCATTTAACATACTTCTGGGAAGGCCTCGGATTCACGCTTCTAAAGCGGTAACATCCATCCTACACCAGAAAATCAAGATTCCTCTAGATGGTAAAGTAGTGACGATCACTTCGTCACCTATCAAGGTTGTAATAGAGAAAATGCCCAACAACCAAGAAATCACGGGTCCACTATACGAGCTTGGAGGATTTCAGAGCGTAAACCTCGTAGAGAGTGGGTTGGCACCTCTATACTTCGACCCACATTCCAACTTAGTGGTCAACCACATACACACATCCCAGGATACTTCCCAGGGATGCCTTTAAACCTCATTAGGAAAAGCACCTTTACACCCTACAAAGAGGGGAATTTGGGAAAGATACCACTAGGATTGGGGTACAAGCCCATAAAGAAAGAAATTATGGAAATACTTGCTCAAGTCCAAAATCGTAACAGTAAAGGAATCCAGATGCAACCTTATCTCCCCACTCTAAATAGATATTTCGTTAGGGAGGAAAGCCAAGAATACTTTCATGGATTTACCGAATCTTGGCACTATAGAAGAATACAATTAGCTAGAATTGAGGTCTTCCACGATTGCTACTTTATTCCCTCAGAAATGGTTCCTGCCGTCAAAACTCGTCAGACACCTTGTTTAGACGAGCAAGCCGTCAGTATTCTATTTGGAGAGGATTGATTCGTCAGAGCTGCACAAGATGAGATCATTACCATGATACTTCAGGACGATCATTTCAATCCTACAACATTGATCAACGAAGCTGGCTCAAGTTAGCCGAAAGGATGGAGAAAATCAATCAAGTGGGCCAACAACCAAGGGAAGCTCTTAAAGGTCACTGCAGGAGAGGGAGAGATGTTTAAAGAAGAACCAGGAGACAATGCATTTGATTCAGAGTCGGAATCAGAGTGTGAGTCAGAGTCGGAGTCTAGTGAAGTTTCTAGAGAGTCTACTCATGTCGTCACCCCTCAACCCTTTATTTCTCCTAGCTTAGCATCTAATAATAACAGCATTTTCGGGAATGTCTTAGCAGCTGTTCCTTTACAGCCACTGACCAGGTGTTCCTAGAGAGCTATTGCCATTGATTGTACGTGGGAGTCTTTCATTTTCATCCATCTTATCGTAAGCATCTCTATCTCTAGTCAATTTCGTATTGTGGGGGTAAACTTATTGGAACCCTAATTCTATTTGGGATGGGGAATTAGATTGTTATTGATTTAGACTATTGTATGTTACTAGGGGGAATTTGTAGAGGAAGGTATCTAGTCTTACATGCCAATGTTTCAGATTTCTTTGAGGTATGGTTTCCAACTCAGTATATTTATATGTTCATTGATTATTTTTTGTTGTTATGATATTGTTGATAATAGTTACGATGATGATGATGATTGTGATTGTGTTTGTGACAGTGATTGGTTCTATAATGGCGGTTCGTGGCGGGAGACGGTTCCACACCCTGAGTTCTCCACTTGTGGCTCTCCCGTCTCGAGGGGGATATGCACATTAATGATTCGGGAACTCTCATTGCGATGAAAGGGGATTTTCATGTCCAGTGTTGTGGTCTGACATCGGTATGAGATGCGGCGTTCAGATCTACAGTTTAGCGCTGGCAGGAGTTACCACTTTCGCGGGGACTCGATTACCTGAGGTTGAAGATGTTACTGGTTAATTACTGGGTTACTATGTGATGATTGTTTGTTTCTGTTGTTGAATTGGTTGATGTATGAATATACTGACCCCCTCTCTGTTTTCAAAACTGCTGCATGTGATCCATTGGGGAATGGTGAGCAGGAGTTTAGCAGGTATTCATTTGAGCATGCGTTGGGATTGGATGGGATGTCGATAAATGATGAGTCTTAGCTTCCGCCGTGTCTTAGTTATTAGATTTTATTTCTAGTTAATACTTTGGTTTGGAGACTTCGTTCTTTTAATGGTTTGAGACAATTTGTAATCACTTAAAACTTTGCTCTTGATAAATGTTGTTTATTTATTATTTGTTTGATATTGATTACCTCGGGCAAGCGAGATGGTATCACTCTTATTTACTAAGGAAGGACTTGCTAAGGCTTTTTGGTAGATGGGGTGTTACACTAATATCGTCTTGTCATGCATAGTACTGATGCTAGTGCATTTCATTTACCGTGAGAGTATGTATGATATTTCATTTACCTTGCTCTTAGAAAGCGTTGTACTTACAGCGAATCACCCTTAGAGTTGTAGTTTATTAGTTCCTTCTATTTTATTTATGTACTTGTTGAGGGATCGAGATCCCTTGTGCTTATTTATGTTACAGTTTTGTATAAAATATTTATTAAATAAGTTTTGGTTTTGTAATCTACAGTGATATTCGCGGTTTTGCCTTTAAATTTTTTAAAATCTCGTATTTCCGCTGCAAATCTATGTGTTAACGTTATTGCATAATCGTGGGGTATCACAATTGGTAGTTGAAATCAACTAACTGGCTAGAGTATTTTGAGCTTTGATCACTTGCACCAACTTGGCCTCTTTCCTAAACATAATTTGACTATTAGGTGAGGATAGGTAAGGATGTGAACGAAATCCATGTGAGTAATAAACTTGAGGGTTGTATAGAGTTTGAGTTTGAGGACTTGGGTTTAGGTTTGGGTTTGGGAACATGTGAGATTGCATAAGGTTGTTCCCACATTTTTGGGAAATGTGAGATTGCACAAGGGTGAGTTAGTGCGGGAAAATTTTATGATGAACTTGGGCAATGGATGTCTTGAATAGGTTGTGGAATAGTCTCTAAAATCGTTCACCTTACGTGTTTTCTTATACCCTACCCAAGTCACATGTGAGTTCCCATCACTTTTTTTTGGTGATCCTAACAATTGAGAATTTGTTTCTATGGTTTCTTTTGGGGAGGAATACCTTAAGCCAAAGGTAAGGGGTAGGCTCTTCCAATCCACAACTTTCATGGTGTGACAACCCTCGCGAATGCGGAAATAAAACATACAAGCATGTGATTTAATTAGCGGAAATACGGTGTTTTTAAAACTTTTTACATGCAAATAGAAAATACGAGGAATGTCAAATATTACAAACTAAAGTATGAAATACAACAAGAGACGTAGTCTCTCAAAATGTTAACCAACAACAAAGTTATTAGCAACTAGCTAATCAACGTCTAGAGGTGTTTCATCCAGGGACAACGCCCGCTAGCTCACACCCGAACCCCAAAATAGCATAAGCAAAAAGCCATCCATGCAAGCAACCTGTTCATGCATGAAAAACATGAACGCCACAATCAGTGGGGAGTAACTCCGGGTTCTCCCAGCCATATCACATTAAACGTACATAGAAGGAAATACAAAAGTAAAAGCATGCATACATATTGATATACATGTGAGATACGATAAGGATAGATAGGCAATTCAATATATAATGATAAGAACATAAGAGTTACAAGTCCGAATCCATCATGTTATGCAAAGACTCGGGGAAGACACTCTTAGGCAACCGAATACGCTCACTAGGACTTGCATCTCACCGTTAGCGGTATAAGTTTGATAAGATTGAGACTCGACA